>JZKD02S0950348.1:172613-187148 GCA_000966675.3 Picea glauca
GTACAACCATCTAGTTAAACGATGGGTACCCAAGGATGTTCTTCAAATAGAAACTGATTTTTGTGTCAATGAAAGGATATAATGCATTGCTCCATCGTCATTACATGGTTTGGGGGTATTTTCAAAGGATGGAATATAGGTTTGTTACGATAGAATAACTGAATCTATGGACTATGTGGGACCCTGTTATGTCTACAAAGATTGGATACGACTAATCCAATTTACAAAAAGTATGTGAAGATATGGTGTGGCTATAAATTATATACAACTAAAAGACAATTATCAAAATAAAGGAGCATCTATTTATATTGATGAAAGGACAAAAGAAGTGGGTAATATTGCAGGGTTTATAAAAAATAAACTATACTCGACCACAAATAAGCAACCCAATTGTGTATTTGAGGGGCGCAAAGGAAACTGTGTATTCGTATGTGCAATAAAATCAATAGTTGCAGGGGAAGAGTTGGGTGAGTGCATGAAGTTGGTGGATGATAAAGTGGCAATGGGGTGAGAAGGAAATTTCACTCGCACAAATGTGTGCATGTTTCTAGGAATGCACATGCATTCCTGATGTGACAGGTTCAACAAACCCCGAACCTCCACTCAGCCATGTAGGCACATTCCCAAGAATGCATGTGTGTTCTCAAGAACATGCACGTGTTCTTGAAAATAACGCATGCACATTACTAAAACAAATTGAAATAAAAATAGCGTGCACGCTTTATGAACATGCATGCATTCCTAAAGCACGCATGCATTATTATTAATAGGAACGTGCACGTGTCCCTGTTAACATGAAATATTCTCTACCCCCCTCTCTCTCCCACCTCTTCCCCCCCTCTCTTTCTCTCTTCACCCCCTCTCCCTACATCCATATATCTTCCTCTCCCTCTCCAACTTATCTCTCCCTATATCTCATTTGTTGTCTCCCCCCCTCTCTCTGCCCCCTCTTCCCCTCACTTCTTGTATCCTTCTTCCCCCCTCTCTCTCTACCCCACTCACTCTCTCTCTCTCTCTCTACCTAAATCCTCCCCTTGCATCTATCTTTGTCCCTCTTTCCCCCCCTTCTGCCCCTCTGATCTAGATTATTTTTGGCATGAAATGAGAGTGGAGATTTAATAAAGAAATGTACAGATATCCAATAATATAAAATAAATATATAAGATATATAACCATAAACACAAAGATACATTAATACACAATTTTTATTTATGACCGAAATGTACAAAACTATAGAAATACAGAGTGAAAGACTGCCTAGAATGGTGGCAACCTATCTTTAAGAAGAGATGTGATAGATATGCTCCTTCGTAAGAATATGATTGTTACAATGAGGATCCAAAGGACATTTTAACATAAGTAAAATACAAAACCCTAACCCCAAAAGATGAAAATCCAAAATTTTTGTGGGCCCCAATGGGGGTAGTTGATACATCAACTTCCTAAGGGCGTAAATTTTGCATATGATCTTTGTTTGGGGCGTTTGATACATCGTCGGAAAGGTATATTTGAGAAGTAATACTTCCTTCGGGGGAAATCCATGTTGTTGGAAATCCTTGGCCTCCCAAAAGTCAAAAAAATGTTGTTTAGGGCCTCAAACAACCCCAGAAGTTTGGGACTCGAAAAACTATAAAAAACTGCCAAAATGGAAAATTGTTCTTTGAGCCAGTGGAATATGTGGGTGGCCACCTATATCCATCTCGATCAATCCTCCCTCCTTGGGAATAAATGTTCTGAATTGTATTGAGTTCCCGTTGGAGATGGGGAAGCATTTGTTGAATATGAACTTTGGTGAATTTCTTGCCTTGTTGGAGAAGTTACACTGCTTGGATTATGGAAGGTTTTCATGAACCTGTTATTGGTCAGGTTGAATCTATTCAAACAACTTGTTGTATATTGGATTTACTGGTAAATGCATAGGCATCCTCGTAGGTGAAGAAACAATATCTTTTATCTCTTATGTAAGCTTCTTCTGTTGGATAGAAAGGTCTTGGACTGAGGCTGCAGTGGTTGCAATGTCCTTTTGTTCACCTTTTGAATAGATTGTGAAGAAGATGAATTTTGTACTATGAGATACTACCTTGCGACACATTTTTGGTGAGACAATAGTCAGAAATACCTTTGGTATCCTATAGAGATGAACCCCTAGAGTAACAATGACACTACGGGTTTGAGACTCATAAATAGCATGGCGCTTCAACATGTATGGCTAGCCCAAAATAAAATCATAGACATCCACTGGAGAAACATCACATAATACCTCATCATTGAAGGGTTGGATGTTGTATGATAATCGACACTACTAGCTGACATGAAGATCTCATCCATGGCGAAGCCACTCGATGTTGTATGCCCGCGAGTGTTGTGTTGTCGACAATCCCAATAGTTTGACGACCGATGCTAAGATGAGGTTATTTTGGCTTCCAATATCAATAATAAAATGAAATAGGGTCCCCTTCACCGACATATGTGAATGGAAGAGGCAATCCCCCTCTTTAGGATTTGCTGGTTATTTTGGTTGAATTGTTGCAGTCTCGACAGTAGTAGTGGGGTCTGCATCGATGATATGGCTTCTCCCATTATTTTCTAAATCAGATTCTAAATCTAGGTTCAACTCTTTCTCTTTGATCTCGACCACCAGTGATTGATTTTACCGACATTCATCGGTGTTGTTCCAGGGTATTTTGTGGAAATTGAACCACTTTCCAGCGTCATTCTTTGTCTTTCCATTACCCCTCTTTTCTTGTGGCGTGGACTAGTTTTCAAGAGGTTGTTTGTTAGGTCCGTCTTTATCATGATTTGGTTTTTGCGTATTTGCAGAACCGAACTCCCATTTCTTCTGGTGCCTAAATTTTTTCTCTATTTTGACAACATATCAATAGGCATCTCCCAGTGATGATATATCCAAGAAATCCATTTCGGTTTGGATGTACCAATGCAAAGCCTCACCGTATTTCAAAACCATATGTCACTCAGAGTCTTTGATACCTAGATTGGTGCACAAGGTATGGAAATTATTTGTGCAATCTATCATTGTTCCATCCCTCTCCTGCTGCAGTGTGGTCCATATCATGTACTAATCATCATAGTTACCAATAGGGTAATATTGTTCCTTAACCACATCCACAAAAAAATCTCAAGTGGGCTCAGCCCCATATATTCTAGACTCCTCTATCAAAATTTTCTCCTAGTAAGTTTCCCACCAATGTTTGACAAGGGGTATAGCCTTAAGGAGTGTGAAGATGATCTTTTCCCTATCGAAAAAAAATGTGAACAAATAAATAACCTTCTAGAAGATTTAACCATTTTTATAGGGCATCTGCATCTATCTGACATTCAAATACAGGAATATAAAAATTGACTTGTACCTTGAAAGGAGAGGTGATTCCAAACTGGTTTCTTGTTGTATAAATTCCTACTACTAACAGAAGGCGTTGAAGGATTTGGGAAAACTTGTCCACCATTTCATCCCTTTGTCACGTGAGAACTTGCTCAAGAAATAGATTGATAGAATCTTCTGCTCCATTATTTTTATTTTCTTCTTCCATGGAGGGTTTCTTTGGCGTACAAGAGTGATTTTTCTCAAGAGAGACAAGATCGCAACCGAACTTTATATACTTGGACCTCGTTGAGGACATGCACTGAAAAATGATCAAGAGCATCCTGCTCTGATACAACTGATCCATATTATTTTCGTCGTGAAATGAGAGAGGAGATATAATAAAGAAATATAAAAATATCCAATAATATACTAGAGATATATCATAGATATTACCATAAACATAGATATAAATTAATACACAATTTCTATTTACGATCGAAATGTACAAAACTATAGAAATAGAGAGTGAAAGACTAGCTAGAATGGTGGCATATTATCTCTGAGAAGAGATGTGATGGATACACTCATTCACAAGAAGATTATTGTTACAATGAGGCTCCAAAGGCCTTTTTAACATAAGTAAAATCCAAAACCCTAACCCCAAAAGATGAAAATCCAAAAGGTTTGCAGGCCTGAAGGGGGTAGTTGATACATCAACTTCCCAAGGGTGTAAATTTTTCATACTATGTTTATTTGGGACATTTTATACATCGTCAGAAAGGTCTATCCGAGAAGTGAAACTTTCGTTAGGGGTCACGACATGCTGATTGAAACCCCTGGCCCCCCAAAAGTCTAAAAAAACGTCGTTTAGGTCCTTAAAATGACCCTAAAAGTTTGGGACTTGAAAAAATATGACTACCTCTGGTATCCTGTAGAGATGAAACCCCATAGAAACAATGACAGTACAGGTTCAAGACTAGTAAATAGCATGGCGTTTCCACATATTGGTTGGACCAAATGAACATCACAAGCATCCAACATAGAAATATCACATAATACCTCATACTTGAAGTGTTGGATGTCGTATGACAATTGACACTGATGGTTGACACAGAGATATCATCCCTGGTGAAGCCACTCGATGTTGTATGGTTTTGGGTGTGGTGTTGTCAACAATCCCAACTATTTGATGACCTTTGTTGAGATGAGGTTATTTTTTCTTCCACTATCAACAATGAAATGCAATGGGGTCCCCTTCACCCACATCTATGAATGGAAGAGGCACTTCCCCCCTTCAGGATCTATTGGTTCTTCTACTTGAATTGTTGCAGTCAAGACAATAGCAGTGGGGTTTGTGTCGATGATATGTCTTCTCCTATTATTTTCTAAATCAGATTTTGAATCTGAGTTTGGTGCTTTCTCTTTGATCTCGGACACCGATGACTGTTTTAAGCGACATTCATAAGTGTAGTGCTAGGGGCTTTTGTGGAAATCACACCACATTCCAGTGTCATTATTCATCTTTCCCTTACCCTTCTTTTCCTATGGCTTGGACTCTTTTTCGAGAGGCTATTTCTTAGGGTCATCTTTATCATGCTTTGGTTGTTGCGTATTTTCAAACCCAAACTCTCGTTTGTTCTGGTGCCTAAATTTCTGTTCGATTTTGAAAACATATCGATAGGAAACTCCTAGTGATGAGATATCTAGGAAATCCATTTCGGTTTGGATACACCTTTGCAAAGCCCCTCCCTATTTCATAACTAGATGTCGCTCAGAGTCTTTGATACCCATCTTGTTGTGCAAGGTATGGAAATTATTTTTTAACTGTGACACTATTTGGCCCCTCTCTTGCCACAGTGTGGTCCATCTCATGTATTGGTTGTCATAGTTACCAAAAGGGTAATATTGTTCCTTGACCACATCCACAAAAAAATCCCAATTGGGCTCGGCCCCATATATTCTAGACTCCTCTGTGGAATGTTTCTTCCAATATGTTTGTCACCAATGTTTGACATGTGGGAGAGCCTTAAGGAGTGTGAAGGTGATCTTTTCCGTGTTGGAAAAAATGTGAACAGAGAAATAACCTTCTAGTAGATTTAACTATTTTTCTAGGGCATTTGTGTATATCTGACCTACAAATATGGGGATATTAAAATTGAATTGTACCTTCAAAGGAGAGGTGCTTCCAAAGTGGCCACTTGATGAAGACGTTCCTTCTATTATAGATAGGCATTGAAGGATGTGGGAAAGATTCTCCTTCATTTCGTCTCTTTGTCCCATGAGATCTTGCTCAAGCAACAGATCGATATTATCTTCTACTCCATCATTTTTATTTTATTCTTCCATGGAGGGTTTCGTTGGAGTGCGAGAGCGATTTTTCTCAAGAGATACAAGCTCAAGACCCAACTTTCTATACTCGGACCTCATCAAGGACATGCACTGAAATACCATAAAGAGCATCCTGCTATGATACCACTGATCCATATTATTTGTGACACGAAATGAGAGTGGATATATAATAAATAAATATACAAATATCCAATAAATATATATATAACCATAAACACAGATATACATTAATACACAATTTCTATTTATGATCGAAATGTACAAAACTGTAGAAATAGAGTGAAAGAATCGCTATAATGGTGGAAACTTATCTCTGAGAAGAGATGTGATGGCTACGCTCATTCGCAAGAAGATGATTGTTACAATGATGCTCCAAAAGACTTTTTAACATAAGTAAAATACAAAAACCTAACCCCGAAAGCTAAAAATCCAAAAGGTTGCAGGCCCTTATGGGGTTAGTTGATACATCAACTTCCCAAGGGAGTAACTTTTTGCATACGATGTTCATTTGGGGCATTTGATACATCATCATAAATTTCTATCTGAGAAGTACAACATCCTTCAAGGGTTAGGGCATGCCGATTGAAGCCCCTGGGCCCCCAAAAGTTCAAAAACATGTCATTTAGGGCCTTAAAAAGGCCCCGAAATTTTGGGACTTGAAAAACTATGACTACCTCTGGTATCCTGTAGAGATGAACACCCAGAGTAACACTGACACTATGGGTTCAAGACTCATAAATAACAGGGCACTTCCACATATATGTCTGGCCCAAATGAACATCACAGACATCCAACAGAGCAACATCACATAATACCTCATACTTGAAGTGTTGGATGTCATATGACAATTGACACTGTTGGTTGACATAGAGATATCATCCCTGGTGAAGCCACCCGATGTTGCATGGTTGTGGCTGTGGTGTTGTTGATAATACCAAATGTTTGATGACCTCTGTTGAGATAAAGTTCTTTTAGCTTCCGCTATCAACAATGAAATGCAATGGGGTCCCCTTAACCCACATCTATGAATGGAAGAGGAACTCCCACTCTTTAGGATCTGTTGGTTCTTATGCTTGAATTGTTGCGGTCGTGACAGTAGCATTGGGGTCTATGTTGATGATCTATCTTCTCCTATTTTTTTCTGAATAAGATTATGAATTTGGTTTTGTCTCTTTCTATCTGATCTCAGACACTAATGACTGTTTTGAACGAAATTCATCAATGTAGTGCTAGGGGATCTTGTGGAAATCGCACCACTTTCTAGTGTCATTATTCATCTTTCCCTTACCCTTGTTTTCTTGTGGCCTGGACTCATTTTTGAGAGGCTATTTCTTAGGGTCATCTTTATGATGCTTTGGTTGTTGCATATTTTCAAACCCAAATTCTCTTTTGTTCTGGTGCCTAAATTTATGTTTAATTTTGACAACATATCGATAGGAAACTCCTAGTGATGAGATATCCAAGAAATCCATTTCTATTTGGATGCAACTATGTAGAGCCCCACGCTATTTCAGAATGAACCAGATGTCGCTCAAAGTATTTGATACCCATCTTGGTGTGCAAGGTATGGAAATTATTTGTGAACTCCAACACTGTTTGGCCCCTCTCTTTCTGCAGTGTGGTCCATCTCATGTATTGGTCATCATAGTTACCAATAAGGTAATATTGTTCCTTGACTGCATCCACAAAAAAATCCTAATTGGGCTCGGCCCATATATTCCGGACTCCTCTGTGGAACTTTGATTCCAATACGTTTCCCACCAATGTTTGACATGGGGGAGAGCCTTAAGGAGTGTGAAGGTGATCTTTTCCCTATCGAGAAAATTGTGAATAGAGAAATAACCTTCTAGCATATTTAACCATTTTTCTAGGGCATTTTCATATATCTTACCTTCAAATACGGGAATATCAAAATTTAATTGTACCTTGAAAGGAGAGGTGCTTCCAAATTGGTCGCTTGATGAAGACGTTCCTTTTGTTATTGACAAGCATTGAAGGTTGTGGGAAAAATTCTCCATCATTTTGTCCCTTTGTCGCGTGAAAGCTTTCTCAAGAAATAGATTGATAGAAAGTTCTGCTCCATCATTTTTATTTTGTTCTGCCATGGAGGTTTTCTTGGGCATGTGAGATAAATTTTCCTCAAGAGAGACAAGCTCGAGACCCAACTTGCTATACTCGGACCTTGTCGGGGACATGCACTAAAAAATGATCAAGAGAAGCCTGCTCTAATACCACTGATCCTGATTATTTTTGGCACGAAATGAGATCAGAGATATAATAAAAAATGTACAGATATACAATAATATAACAGATATATTTCATAGATATAACCATAAACATAGAGATATAGTAATACACAATTTCTATTTATGATCGAAATTTACAAAACTTAAAAATACAGAGTGAAAGACTCACTAGAATGGTGGCAACTTATCTCTTAGAAGAGATGTAACGTTTACACTCATTCACAAGAATATGATTGTTACAATGAGTCTCCAAAGGATTTTTAAACATAGGTAAAATCCAAAATCATAACCATGGAAGATGAAAAATCCAAAAGGTTTGCGGGCACTGATGGGGGTAGTTGATATGTCAACTTCCCAAGGGCGTAACTTCTGCATACAATCTCCATTTGGGGCATTTGATACATCATGAGAGAGATCTATCTGGGAACCAGGATTTCCTCTAGGGGTGAAGGAATGTAGTTGGAAACTCTTGCCCCCCAAAAAGTTCAAAAACACATCATTTTAGGCCTCAAAATGGCCTCAGAAGTTTGGGTCTCGAAAAAATATAAAAAACTGGCAAAATGGAATACTGTTCTTTGAGCCAATGGAACAGGTGGGTGACCACCATTATCCATCTGAATCAATCCTCCATCCTTAGTAATAAATGGTCTCCATTGTGTTGATTTCCCATGGGAGATGGGGAAGCGTTTGTTGAATTTGAACTTTGGTGAGCTACTTACCTTGCTGGAGAAGTTTTGTTGCATGGCTTGTGAAGGATGTCATGAACCTACTATTAGAGGGGTTGAATATGTTCAACCAACCTATTGTATCTTATATTTACTAAGAAATTTGTAGGCACCCTCGTAGGTGAAGAAACAATATGTTTTTTCTCTTCTACAATCTGCTTTTATTGGATAAAAAGGTCTTGGACTAAGGATGCAGTCATTGCAGTGTCCTTTTTTTAACTTTTTGAATGGATTGTGAAGAAGCTAGATTTTGTAGTATGAGATACTACCTTGCGACATTGTTTTGGTCGGAAAGTAGTCAGAACTGCCTTTGGTATCTTATAGAGATGAACCCCTAGAGTAACATTGACACTATGGGTTCAATACTCATAAATAGCATGGTGCTTCCACATATATGGCTGGCCCAAAAGAACATCATAGACATCTAGTGGGGAAACATCACATAATACCTCATCCTTGAAGGGTTGGATGCCATATGACAATAGACACTATTGGATTATATGGAGATCTCATCCTTGGCGAAGCCACCCCATGTTGTATAGTTGCGGGTGTGGTGTTGTGACAATCCCAATTGTTTTATGACCTCTTCTAAGATAAGTTTATTCTGTCTTCCACTATAGAAAATGAAATGCAACAGGGTCCCTTCACCCACATCTGTGAATGGAATAGGTGATCCCCCTCTTCAAGATCTATTGGTTTGTCTAGTTGAATTGTTTTGGTCGCAATAGTAGCAGTGGGGCCTGTGTCGATGATATGTCTTCTCCCATTATTTTATTAATCATATTTTGAATCTAGATTCGACCTTTTCTCTTTGATCTCATCCACCAATGACTATTTTGAGAGACATTCATCGGTGTTGGGCCAGGGACTTTTGTAGAAATCGAACAACTTTCTAGTGTCATTCTTCATTTTTTTGTTACCCTTCTTTTCTTGTGGCTTGGACTGGTTTTTGAGAGGTTGTTTTTTAGGTTCATCTTTTTCATGGTTTGAAAACATTTATCGAATTGATGAGAACTGTGACCTCAAAACAAGAACTCTGGCCCAAAAAGCCCATATTTTTGCATAAAAAACATCAAAATCAACCCCCAAATTAAAAATTGGTGCTACCAATTGCACCATGTTTTTAAAAGGGGTCAAAATTACAACATTTCTCAAACATGGACTTCAAAACACGAACAATAGCTAAAAAAAACCTTAAAATCAACACCTAAAAAATATGTTTTTGATTTTTTTTGTTTTTCAAAACATTAAAATTTTAGATGATTTGAAATAGTAATTTTAGCATTTGGTACCATTAAAACCAAAACCTCAAAATCAACCTTCAAATTGAAAAGTATTGCTACTAATAGCACCCATTCTAAAATCGGGGTATGAAAATGACACATTTTTATAAAGTGGTAAAATAACTCATCATCACTGTAAACAAAATCATGAAATCAACCCTTAAATACTTACTTTTAAAATCTTACTATCACTCAAAGCACAAGGTAATACATAATGTCATGAAAATATCACAATATACTTTAAAAATTCAACGTCACCTTTTAATATTTTTTTTACTTTTAATAAAAAGAAGTAAATACAAGTTACATTTAATGAAACATAAATTATTTCTTAAAAGTATTGTTATATTGTCCATATTCAAAACATATGAGTTAAGAAATTTTGTTTTATTATCCATAATCAAAACATATAATTCATACAACATCAAAAAAGATTCATAACTTCATGTAAGATCATATGTAAGTTCAATGTTCATTTATAGTTACCATACAAACATCATATGGATAAAAAGTACATAAAATGTTCCATACACTTATTCAGATTGACTAATGGTTTCTGAAATACTATCAGAGTCTACATTGTCTTCAGATGAATATGTAGATGGTACATACTCTTCTCTATTTTCTATGAATGCGTCATCTGAGTCTACATGCATGTTGAACATTCCATATGTCAAATTCCTTTTAGATATACAACGAGGTTCAATAGACTCACATCTTGCATTTATTTCTTGTGGCATCAACCTCTTGATAATATCTATTGTATTGCAGCAAAGAGTTCCTCTCTTTTTCAAATTGAATTCATAAACAAGTATGTCAACATCATCTAATTTTTAGAGGTCAGTGCGATGTCAAGTTGTAATTTGACCTTTATTTTTCTCTTTCTATTGACATGTTTCTCAACCACCATATCTAGCTTGTACACACCATTGAATGGGTGTGTACTGGTCGCAGACCAATAAACTTCAATCGCAATAACATCATCATTTTATTTCTCAATCTTTATAACCTTTGCAATCCAGAATGGATAACCATGTGGATCTTTAGTTGCTAAGACTACAATCATGCTACCCTCCTTAATATATTGTACTGAACCCCTATAAAGGTCTTCCATGGCTTCATGTTGTGCACATGACCTTAGCGAACAAATATACATTTCTCTTTCCTCTGCTTGTGTAAACTCAATAGCACCTTGAGATTCTTGTTGAGCTTCAACAATGTTTGTTTCTTCAGATTCATTTGGCATATGTTGTGGCCAATGAAATGGAGCCTTCAACAATGTATCTTCATTTTTTTAGATTGAAATTATGTCACTTTGACTATTGAAAAAAGACTCCCACCAAACAGAATCAACAACATCAAAGTACTCATATGTATCCTTAATGGACTTTTTTATTTCTTCTAGGAATTCAGAATAATCTACATCTCTATTATTCCTCCGTGCATTATAGAATTTAGAAACTGATTGTAAAAATAATAAATTTGATGCAAATATTGGACGATATGGAATGAACTTAAAAAATGCTAAACTTGATGAAGGCCCCCATTCTGTAGTAGTTGAATACTGCTTTCCCCAAATAAGTGTTTTCCCATCAATTTTTTTGAAAAAAATTGATGTTGGAAGATAATGTCATTAAGATGCTCAATACATTTTTCTTCATGATGCGATCCCTGAATAAATATTTGCATGTCAACAGTTTCTTCCAATATATGAAAAACATGCTCTGGAATGTATGGTTTCTTAATACATTCAATCAATGATGGTAGGCTTCCAACATTTTCCCTCTTCAATGTTACTGAAAAATGATTGAACATTTGATCAATATGATCACAAGTGTGTCCAACAAGAAGGAAACCAACTTTCACCTTTTGAAATATTCTCATTTCAACAAGAATGCTTAGATATCCAAACACAATTTGATTTTTATTTTCACGACTAGTGTTGTCCAATTATAGATAGAGAACTTGAGGAAGATTTCTAGACCAGTGAGTGAGCACATGATGAATTATAGTTATGGTAATATTTTCATCATTATGAATATTTGGAGCTATGAAGTAAACCCTTGGACACATGTTTCCATTGAAAACCATACAACAAACCAAGTGAAATTGAATGAAATTCTCTTCCTATAAATTTTTCGGTGTAAGGACAAAATTTAGTAGAAGTGTTTTCTTCTAGTCCATGCCATCAATTATCATACCTAAATATCTGTTTGGAGCATCATAACACTTCTTCCGATGTTTGTACAACTTTTTCCTTTCACTTGATTATTAATTCTGATGTTATTGAAGTGATTTGACTATGGAATTTGCACATGACATAAAATGAAAATATTGATCATATATTTTCATAGTTGATAAATAATCAATTTAAAAAAAAATATAGTAAATACATACCTCTTTCTTCCCCTTCATATTTATCTCTTCTTGATTTAAGAGTATCACATATACTGCAAATGCCCATCCTTGACTTCTTAGGAATACATAAATTGTTGAATTTTTTCTTCCATATTCTTGTAAAATATGCATATGTAATAAAATTACCATTTCCTTCAACACCTTCAACATCCTTTGTACAAGTTGTAGATTTCCCTCCTTGAGAAATTATCTGGAATATGTATTCTTTCTCTATCTGGCATACACTCTTCATGTTTGGAAACGAAATCATGCATCCATGATAATGTAGTGTTTTTCAATGACCCACTCTCTTTTCCATGATGTACCTTTAAGTAAAATGAAGGATATTTTCCAACCTTTTATGGCTTCTTGATAGACGAAGATTACCAATTGAGTGAATTTTTTTGAAAGCCTTTCTGCAAAGTAAAATATTCCCAATGTGATAATAATATCATGTATTGATAGATATCATGCACCCCATCAAATATGCATTTTGCATGCTCTTATTAATTGACAAATATATCTTCCTTTTATTCAAGTCATACATGTAGTCCATGGTTTCCAAACAATTCTTTTGACAACATTCACTTGAAATCAATTCAATTATGGAAATTGATTTAGTGAGAAATTTTTTGGATTGATATGAAAAGGTCTAGTCCTAGTCCTATAAACAATGTTTCTTTGCAATGTCTCCACTATTTCATCATCCTCACTAGAAGAATTTTCCTTATTACCATAAGGAATATCAAGAAAAACATTGTCAAAAGACTAAACTAGAGAATGTTGATCACCTTGATTTGTTGCAGCTGAATGATTGAGAACATGATCTTCATTCCTAGGTCCATCATATTCATTGATAATATCATTCATGAGAGGAATATCAAAATCACTAGAAACATGATTACCATCCTCACCAATGTCATTGGATCTTCCATGAAAATATTCACTTGAAGGAAAATCATCATCACCCATAAGACTATCAATGCCATTAATATTCTCACTTGGAGAAAACTTTCCGTCATCATCATCAGTACCTTGAAAATCCTCATTTGGAGGAAAATCATCATCAACATTATGTCCACCATTGACATAATCATCTTCACTTCTTGCAAAATCCCCACTTGAGTGAAACTTTTCACTATCCTATTTAGTGCCTTGAAAATCTTCATCAGTATCTTGAAAATCCTCACTTGGAGGAAAATCAACATCATCAATAGTGTTTCCTTTTAATTTATCACTTCGGAATGAGTGTCCACCAATGATGTAATCATGTTCACTACTTTGAAAATCCCCACTTGAGGGATATTATTCATCATCCTCATTAGTGGCTTGAAAATCCTCACTTGGAAGAAAATCTTCATTATCCTCATCGATACCTTGAAAATTCTCACTTGGAGGAAAATCATGATCACCAACATTTCTTCCTTTAAATTCTTCATTCAAGAAAGATTGTCTAGCATTGCCATAATCATCATCATTACTTTTAAAATCCCCACTTGGAGGATATTATTTATCATCCTCATTCGTGTCTTGGAAATCCTCATTTGGAGGAAAATCTTCATTAGTACCTTCAAAATCCTCACTTGGAGGAAGTTCATCATCACCAAATGTCTTTAAATTCCCCACTCGGGAAAGAGTGTCCACCATTGTCATAATCATCTTCATTGATTTTAAAATTTACACTTGAGGGAAATTCTTCATCATATTCATTGGTTCCATGGAAATCTTCATAGGTACCTTGAAACTCCTCACTTTGAATATTTTTTTCATCCCAATCATTTAAACTTTGATCATATTCTCCACTTCGACCTACATTTTGATTATTTTCATTACTATTAAATTGTTGAATAGATTTATCACCATTAGATTCCTCCTCTTCATCATTGGTGCCTTCAAAGTCCTTTGATTTAGGACTTTCATGAGGAACATGTTGAATAACATTGCTTTCACTATGATCAAACTTCTGACTAGATGAAAAATACAATGCCTCATTTTCATTACAAGCATTCCCATCAGATTTCCTAGTCCCAATAGAAGAGGTATGCAAACAATTTGTTGATATCTCATAATAAAATCTTCTTTATCTGACAAAGCCATCCCTTATCTCTAAGAACATAGAATTATACAAATGCTCGCCCTCCCAATGACATTCTTATAAATTGCAGAATAATATTTTCCCTCTAAATCCTCCCCCCCCAAAAAAATGTCCCTCC
>JZKD02S0950348.1:214739-224999 GCA_000966675.3 Picea glauca
GCAATTCGTACCTTTTGTGTATGTGGCACATTATGGAGATCAAAGAATTGCTCCATCTGAAGTATCCATGTGATTGGGTCCTTGCCATCAAACTTCCTCATATAAATATTAGGAATGTGGTTGGTATTTAAACCAAAGTTGGAGTTTCTCCATTCTTGATTCGCGTTCCTTGTTTCCTCATCATGAATTTCATGGGATGCATTTTCACTTTCAAATGTCTTCTCTATTACGAAATTTTCAATACTTCCATGATCTCCCCTTTTAAACTCTCCATCATCTCTTGTAGTTCATCTTTTGTTACTATCTTCTTTTGTAAATCATTTATATCCCTACGCATTTCTTCACCTTCATCAAGAGTCCAAGTAGGATTGTCTGGAGGCTTATTTTGTGTAGAAGTTCCCTTTTTGGGTGGCATGTTGGCCAAGTATCACTTTTGAACCTTGATTTTGAGGTGGTTCTGCTAAACAATCTTTCTTCTATTGCATCTCCAAAGTTTCAACCCTTATAGGTATGAAACTTTCTTTTATGTAGTTATCTAATATTTCTTCTCTACAATTCCATAGGTCTAATCAAAATTGGATGTGCCAAGTGGAATTTAACGTAACTTCCCCACAACTTGCCGATTTTTTTCCTTTCTAGGAGATCTCACTTGTATAGCGTTCCCCGCACCAAATAATTGATATAAAATTTTGAAACTCGCACCAGAAATACTACAGACTGTCCATGATCCAATGAAACCAGTCCCACTCAATTTGGATACCCTAGGAAGAAGTTATGATTGTTTTACCTGGAACACCTTCTTGAGACTAGTCAATAGGACAAGTCGGATACCCTATCTTACACAGGGTGTATCTACAAATTTAAGATAACCCTGAAGCTGAAATTTTTGCCAAAGATACCTTACTAATTTCTGTGAATAGCCTCTGGAGTTCAGGGTCTGAAATGTTACATAAAATGTTTTATAGTGAAAATTCCACAATGACTCAGTTTAGGATGATTCCATAACCCTATCTTGTATAGACTGTATCTCCGAAAGTATAAGGCCTAAGGAGCTGAATTTTGAAACCGAAGTACCTTGATCCGGCTAATAAATATCCTCCAAGACGTTCCTTCTAAAACATTGTAGAAAAAAAGTTATAGAAAAAATTCCAAGGTGTCTCAGATGTAGCGGAGAAACCCGAAGACCTTGAGCTCTAATACCATATGTTAAGAACCAAATATCAATATAGCATAGAAAAACCTCAGAAAAAGTACTCAATGCCTTGAAAAAGAGATAATTTCAGATAATAAGCCTCTTCGAGGGGGCAACCTCCTTTTACCCCACATCAAGTACAAGATGATTCAAAATGAAAATGTCTCCTTGGTATATATAGGAGACTAGGAGGTATAATTACAACTAAAGGCCTAAAGCCGGCATAAATAAAATAACATCCTAATATAATATACCCTAATTAAGGGGTAATGAGCCAATATTAGGGATTAACATTGATTGAGAACCTCATTGTCTCTCTTCTATGAGCCTGCCTTTGGTGGAGGATTGAAGTGGTGGAGGCCTAGCTGGAAGGAACTTAGTTTCTCAGTTTTGAACCGTGTCGACATGGAAGTCTTTAATATTTTCACTTCTACTAATCATTTATTAATAGAAATACTCCTTTACCATCCAATTGATATCTTGCAAATATTTGAGTTATTATCCATGGGTGTATTTGTTATGTATATTAATGGATTATACTATCTAATGTGTTAACCTTTCATATTATCGCCATATGCTTTCTTTGCTTGGTTGTTGAGAACTAGTTGCAGGTATATAGCTTTGGGTCGAAGTGCTCAATGGTGGACTTCATCAAACATATGGACGAGGTAGGCATATTTCTTATCTCGCTTGCATATTGGTTTATATAGCATGTTTTTGGGATAGTTTATTTCTACAGTCATTTCTGTCTGTTGTGGTTTACCCTAGCCATAGAGAGTTTTTCTCTCGTAACATGAGGTCGGAGAGAAAGAGAGGAATATAGAGGGAGGTGGGAGGGGGGAAAGGGGGGGAGGCAGTGGAAGAGAGAGAGGGGGAATTTATTTTTGTTAACAGGAACACACACACATTCTTATTTCTAATAACGCATGCACACTTTAGGAACATGTGTGTGATTTAGGAACACACACGTGTTCCTAAAGCACGCGTGCGTTATTTGAATTTCAATTTTTTTCGGGTGGGAGTGACAACTCTAGCATATGTGTTTGTTGAGTTGGTTTCCTCGTATTTAGCTTAGGGATGAAAAACCTAGTGGTTCGGTTTGCAAATACATTTTTATGAATTCCTCTCCATATCTCTATTTTTGACATTATTTTTCTATAGGCTACATAATTCATTTATTGACGAAAATACAAACACATATAGAGTTGGTTGTGTAGATTCCAAATATAATTTTTTTTTTAATTAATAATGTTTACTATTTTTAATCTATTTTTGTCTTGACATATGTCAAAATCCTAGAATACATACCTCTCTTATTTGTTCTATAACATTTTGTCAGCTTAACCATTTCTCAAATGAGTTATATACAAAATTAGAGGAGACTGATATCTACAATCTAAAAAATAAATTGTTTGGATCATGTTAACATCCTCTTAACTTGTACGAACAAAAGACGTTCTAATTCCAGGGATATGTTGAATTTTATAATTTAAAAAATATATAAAATTAATATTATAAATTTCCAAAAAATACATGGCATACGAAAAGCGGGTTCTCTAGAAGTATACAAGTTTTTGGAACAAAATTCCATCACCAAGATACTCAAGACTTGTACGAACAAAAATATATACCTTATATTTTGTTGGAAAAATAAGATGTTAGAAAAGATAAATTTGACATAGTTATTAATAGTTTCTATGAATAAAAGTTGTACATTCAGAAAGCTAATTCAATTTCCTACGTTTCATCTTCTTACACCATATTCACATTCATTGTAAAAGTTCCTTGAATAATAACTCCAAGTTAAAAGAGTGTTGTTTTTCCAGGTTTGCATTTCCACTAACACATCATAAGAGACCATCACTAGCTTTCACTCACCCAATTGTTGATTGATTACAATTTGAATTGAGTAGATACATATGTTTCTATTATGAAGGAGTACATATACTATTTTACCCAACCTGTAAGGAATGACTCATATATTTTATGATTATCATTTACTATAAAATACTGTCACACATCTTGTAAGTTAAGGAAACATTTTAATACATCATGGTTCTTGTATTGTGGCAGGGTGATCAGGGTCAAGGGGAATCAACCATTTCTTGTGTCTCAATTAGAATTAACAAAAACATGTTCAATAACTTTCATATAAAAAATGTTTTTTTTGGCCATATTTAATAAGGCATCATAAGGTTTTGTCTCACCGGGTTGTAAAGATTGTGGTTCCAAGTACCATACAAAATACAACCCGTGAGGTCATTCTATACTACTTATAAAACCATCATTTAAAGTCTATGCTTGTGTCATTTATTACATGGCCAAAAACTATGGTCACAGTTTGACAAATAATGTGACTGTATTTGTTTCAAGAGTCCCCGTGGTAGCTTTCCATACCCAAGAACCCACATCACCTCTATTTTGAATTGAGTAGTCTTTAGGATCTTTAAATAAAAAATCCACAACAACATTTTTTATGACATCTAATAGAGACTCCTCACTAGTTGGAACACTCATATGGATTCTATAGCTACACCAGTAAATGTTTCACAAACTATTGCTAGTCCATGAACAACACTAACATGTGTTTAACATCTTTCTCATCAAGATTTTCCAAGAAAAGACAAGAAACATACATTGTCTTCAATACAATCCTCTAAACTAGAAAAAAAAAACTCATATGGAAACACATTTAATGATAATACCAATCCTTTCTTTGTTACCACATTAGGATCACTCCTAAAAGTTGTAAATATTTTGAAGCTATGTTTTTTACAAGTAAATCATCCACTAAAATAAGATAGATATAGATAGACAATTAAAGAAATACCAGTCACTCTTTAGAATTATGCCAATATTTCTAGGCACCATGTTATTATGCCTTTTCTATGAATCTATTTGGCCAGTAAAACCATTTTTTATATTTTTCTCCCATGCCTATTCATGAACTAACTTTATTTTTCATACATTTGATTTTCTTCAATTTTTTCTAATTCTTATATTAAAATTGCTTTGTTGGAAACACCATTGTCCCAGGGTGACAGGGGGAAGGAAACAACCTTACAACATTCCATAGATTATACAGAGGAAGATCTTACTAGTGAAAAAGTTTATTTGTCCACCAACCCAGTCCAAATAATAAGGAAGCTTATGAGAAAATCAAACATCGAACTTGCTTCTTTGATTCAGATTCAGCCACAGACACAGGAGATAAAGGAAAGAATTAAAGCCTTTATGGACAAAATTCAATGCTATGGGATAAGAAACATATTTATTTATCCCATTTTATTTATTTTGGATTTTAATTTTTATACTCTTATAGGTTTTTTATAAAAAATTATTTATTTTTACAGAAGTTTTTGTAGGATTTTGATCCCCAAGATGTCCCTACATAGGCCAGTGTTGGTACCAATGTCATTTCTACTTAGACAGGTACACCCTCTAGGGTTGATGTTGGTACTACACCTGCTCCTGATGAGCACATGCCAGAATGTGCACGGGATGATGTGGATGCAGAGCATGGCTTTGCACATTTTGAAGCATCCTTTCTTGGATATTCTCATGTCACTATCACAAGAACACTATCGATTACCTTTTTGGTATACGATGAGCTCATCCCTATAAAAATATAAAATATTCCAGTTATTTAAGATTTGATTTAATTATTATGTACAATCTAATTGAAATTTACGTATAATGTGTGATTATTTTAAACTAATGATAATATCTACTACAGTAAACGACAGATTTTATAAACACACGAATGGCATGACCTTGGATATCTTTTGTCCCACGATACACACATGGTAGAATTCCCAAAGTTCCAAGTTAAAAGATGGATTCATTAACAAGTTGGTTAGCTTGTTCGGTGAAGGCTCCTTCAGCAAATCTGGAGTCTCCTCAAAAGCAGACACATGTTGAAAATATCTAAGGGACCAATATAGGGTTCATCTATAAAATAACCTGAAGTATGAGCATCCCTAATGATTCCTAAGAGGGACTGGAAGGCCCTACAGGAATATGCAAAGGAGAAGATGCTCCAAAAATAAAGAAAGACACCACTCAGCTTAGGAAGGTATGCTACACTTCTAATAATGTAATTACGATGCTTTATCATCATTGCAACATCTAATTATGTATTTGAAGATTTTCAATATAGGATCTCAGACACATCCAAAGCCACCAAGGCCATAATAGAAAAACATGGGAAACACAAACTTGGCCAAACTTGGCCTGAGTGGTTACTCAAAACTAGTCATACAAATTGTAAGTATACAAAAATCAATTGGATCCAAATAATATATTGTTAACAATTTTAATTTAATTGCAGAGAAGATGCAAAATTCATGTTCTTATGCCAATATGCAAGGATTGGAGTTCAAAAAATCTCCAACACAAGAAAACTCAATCTTTCTTTCAAGAACATCTTTTAAGCCATGGTTGAATGTAGAAAAAACTTGGGGGAAACACCACCTTCTGACACTCAAACCAACACACACGTAAAAAAAATCAACGAACATTATTTATAATTAATTACTTGTACAATCTATTTTCGACCATAAAGTAATGTGTTTTTTTAAACAAGAAACCAATGAAGAAACAAGTGTCCCCAATTGTGGAACACAACCTAGTGACAATAGAGTGCCACCCAATGAAGGTGGTGTGTAGATCGGTACTGGAGGTATTTCGTGTGCTATAAAAAATGTAGTATGGATTACAATTAAAAATATTTAATTGTAAATGGTGTATTACTTATAACCTTTCTTGTTTCAACTCCAGAGCATCTAGAGGATGAGGATAGACAAGAAGAGGAACATATGGCCGCATCTGAAACTACTTTTCTTGCCTCCACTATTCAAGTAGGTAAAGAACACTCTAATTCTCTTTTTATTAATAAAATACTTATAATAATAATAACAAAAACTATCAATTTAACATTTCTTTCTTATTGTAGTTGATGATCTGTGCCCCCCCTTTCAACAGCCTTGACATCATGAGTACACGAAAATGATGTC
The DNA here is from genome assembly GCA_000966675.3 of Picea glauca. Taxonomy (NCBI): domain Eukaryota; kingdom Viridiplantae; phylum Streptophyta; class Pinopsida; order Pinales; family Pinaceae; genus Picea; species Picea glauca. The sequence goes on from JZKD02S0950348.1 coordinate 220,947, forward strand.
AATAAGACATGAAGAGACCAGAACAACTAAAGGGGAAGAAGGAACTAACGATCTACTTTCTAAAATTTTTTCAAACAAAAAGAAATGATTTTACTTAGAAACATCATGTACCATATTGTGAAAACATATTTTTGAGGATAAAATTTATTGAGATGAAGTATTTTGTCTCTAAATGAATGAATGAATGAATTTTATATGTTAATGGATGATTGCTATATGTTTCTTTATCCACAAAACCACATATGTTTCTTTATGAATTTGTTGTTTTGCTTGTGTCTATGCATGAATCTTAATGTGTTTCTTTCAACTATTTTCTAGTAGATAGATTGGGTACTGGGGAATTGAGAGTGATGCGAGGGGGGGAAGTGGCCATAAGAGATTCATGTTAGTCAACTGAGAGGGGGGGGGGGGGGGAATCAGTTGTTACCGTTCTTAAACAATTATGGTTCTTTTAAACTCTTCGTAGAGACACTGAATGATGAACACAATAATGCAAGGAAATAAACAATGGCACTTTCAACATCATTCGCATATATGAGAAACACAGAGACAAATATTTCCCGAGGAAACCCATGCAGGGTAAAAACCTTTTTTTCTTTATATGATAAGTAATGGTTACATTCTTTACAGTATCATACATATGAGCACCAACTCATAATAAGGCTACAACCTCAGTTTTGCAAGCTGCAACTTGCTGAGAGCACCAACTCTCTGTTTTCTCTAGCACCCACTAGAGGGATGCACCAACTCCCTGGTTTCTCTAGCACCAACTAGAAGGAAGCACCAACTCCCTGTGTTCAAGCACCCACTTGAACCTTTGAGAACACAAGTCCTCCCTAGCTCCTCCCAACCACCCTGAAATATGAATATTTGCTACTGAAACTTATTACAGTGATATGAGGTTCAACAATGGCTTACTAGACTCATCACTGTTCTGCTGCATTTCGTTGCTCTGTCTACCTCATTTCCTTTCTGCACACATCACTTGCGTTGTCTGTTCTTCCGCTTGTTATGCTCTGTGCACCATGTCCATTCACTGCACAGTTCCTCTTCTGTGCTCTTCAGCTGCAGCACTCTCTTCCTTCTTCATGCAAGAATCACCTTCATCAACAACAATCACAGCAGCCTCCAACAGCAACACTCTCATCTCTTCTCTATACCATGTACTTATAGCTTTTGTGCACCTTGTGCATACAATGTGCGCAATGCCTCTGCATGCTGACTTCGCACTGTTATCCTCCACCTCTCGAGTGCTCTATCTGATCATCATCGTGGCTCTTCAGCTTCTCTGGTGGTTCACCCCGCGTGTCTAGCATCACTATATGTCATACTGAGATTCCTCAGCCTCTCTGGAAGTTTGAGACTCTTCGTCTTCTTTGTGACAGTCAAACTCACCTCCTCTGTTTCAGTTACAAGCCTCAATGCTCATCAGCTGTCAATCGCCTCCACGAACATCTTCATCCCTCTCAGAGACTCTTCACCTCCTCTTCCAGTCATCCCGAAGTGTCTTCGAGTCCTCTGGCAGAACCCATCAGTGGTTTCTGGCATTTGCACTGTATCGTGCTACAGTTGCCCTCCGATCTTGTTCACATTCATCTGCACCGTTGGATTGAATCCATGGGATCTTGCATTCATTTCGGCATTTCGGCATTCGACAATTCTGTGTTGAGTGTCTTGACACTTTATTTTGCGATCTCCGAATTTCCGATATAGGACTTTTCTGCACTAGCTCCTTCTCTTCCTGTGACCAAGGGCTGTGACCACAGCCTTATGCATAAGGCGCTTTCACGATTTCGCATATCGCAAATTCACAATTCAAGTTGCTTTGTTTCTTTTGTCTCTCCATATTGCGATTCGCGAAACTTTGACATGGAGTTGAACCAACGGTCCAGATCTAATCTCGATTTAATGGCTACGATTGAATCGCGGTATCGCACATCGCGAAATCGGAAGTCTTGTTGCATTTGTTTCTTTTCCTTTTGAAATCGCGATTCGCAAAACTCTGACACAGCTATAATCAACGGTCTAGATTCATTCTCGATTCAATGGCTGCAATTGAATCGCAATATCGCATATCATGAAATCAGAATTCTTTTCTTTTCTTTTTGAATTCGCGATTCACGAAACTCTGATAAGGATTTGGATCAATGGTCCAGATATGATCTTGACTCAACAGTTGTGATTGAATCGCCATATCCCATATCGTGATTTCGGCATTCTTGTTGTCAAGTGTTTTTGTCACTTCAAAGTCCCGATCCCCGATACTCCATAAAGAAAATCAATGGTCCATATCACTTCTTAACTGAACGACTGCTGTTACATTGCGATTTCAAGAAGTTAAAGAACCATGTTCCTTTGACTCTCCAGTCAGCGAACTTACGATCTTTCCCCACATGTCCTTCCTGATGATGGACGGTCCTCCTTCTTTCGAGATTTTGTGAGCCCCTTTTCTCCTTGCACTTTTAAATATCGTGCAGGTTTTCCTCGATCCAACGGTGGTCAGACCCTGCGCTCAGATCTGACGCCTGAGATATATCCTCCTCTTTAGCATACTCTTCTTGTCTTTATTCAGATCTGACGGCCCTCATGCTGTCGATAATTTTGGATAGGATCCAACGATCAGCGACGCTTCTCCTCCAAGCTTACACATCCTTCTTACTTGGAAGAATTTCGACTCTGCGCTAATTCCTCCTGAGCCTTCGTTGTTCTTGTTTGTCCATCGAAGCACACTCTAATCCTGCCATCTTCACTATTGTACTTGCCATCAATGACAAGCATACACTACCTGTTTAGCATTTGCCAACACTTCCACCTTCATGTGGTTGGCCGTGTTAAATAGAAAATAAATTAGGATTTGGATAATCTTGTAGAAAACCTCCCTCGATCCAATAGAGAAACAAGAAAGTCAATGTTGACTTCGTTGTTCCTCCGTCAAATCAAAGGAGGTTTTCTCCAAGATTATACTACTCCAATAAATTATTTTTGAAACCAAGTAGAGATCATTAAAGTATTTATGCACATAATTCTTTTTAATTATTATTTGGTAATAATTTTTTATTATTATTTTGTTTATTCTTTAAGTGTTGATTAAATTATTAGAACAACTACTGGAAGCGATCTATTGGAGCAACGTTAAGCAAATATCATATGTGGATAGCCATCAAATATATAGGTATTTGAGTTGTTATTTCTTTTCTAATTGCAATTGATTTGTATGATTGACATGATGATTTATATTTTGATTTTGGCTCTTCCCATTCACGTAGATGGAAAAGTGATGTCTTATCCTCAATATCTTTCTCCTCCAAAGAGGTAGAATTCCCATTCCCTTTGTGTACTATAGGGTCCACCTCCTAATGTGCACTTAAGTGATTGGATGATAAGGTCATTGAGTTATATCTATTTCAGTGTAATTCTCATGCTTCAATTTTTCTATGTCTTGTATAGTTATTATGCTAAGATGTTTTAATGTTGATAATTTTATGGCATGCTTCATTTATGACTACACATGACTCTGATGATTAATTAAGGTTTCTATGGATACCTTGAAAAAATACATGATAATGTTAGTGTGCAAGAAAACCCGTCAATGCCTATTTTAAAGTTACATTGCAATAATTAAAGTATTCAAGGTATAAGTTATTTCAACACTTACACTTAATGCAGGATAAAACATATGACCTTGAGTCTGAGCCTCAACTCAAACTAGAACAAAATGGTAATCATGCTAACTATAAACATGTAAATTATATACTTGGAATTTTTTTCAATTATGCATTGAGACTTTTTCATATTTTCATTTGGAGTGTTTGATGTGATGGCCTCAATGTAAACCTTCTCATATTGTTCTTGTATTTGCTTTATTTTCTACTAGGTTTTATGCTTACGTGCTATAGGGATATATTGGTGATTCTAGAATTTCATCCATGATCTCTAAAATGTAACATCCTGCTCTGGCGCACTGAGAACACTTATTATTTGAGGACACTTGCTCGCAAGTGTTCTGGACCCTTTTTGATGTTAGACCTATGATATTTGATTATGATGTGATTG
>JZKD02S0950360.1:0-13776 GCA_000966675.3 Picea glauca
TGGTACAGGGATATCTTGTATTTTCTGCAAGAATTAAAGCCCCCTGACGGATTAGGAAAGAGTATGGCCAGGGCTTTGAAGCTCAAATCGGTCAGGTATTGTCTCATTGACCAAGAATTTAACTGGAGAGACCCTATGAGAATACTGTTAAGATGCCTAGACCCGCTGCAAGCCTAGAAGGTGATGTTTGATTTTCACAACAGTCTCTGTGGGGGGAATCATTTTTGGAAGACCACAGCCCACAAAATCCTCCGGGCTGGATATTACTGGCCTACTTTGTTTACTGATGTTTGTAGAGAAGTCAGGGCTTGCATTAAATTCCAGAAGTTCTCAGGTAAACAACAACTCAAATCTCTGCCATTAAAGCCTGTAGTAGTTTCGGTACCCTTCCAGTAGTGGGGATTGGATTTCATCGGAGAGATTCATCCTCCCTCAAGTGGCCAGCACAGATGGATCCTCACTGCAACTGATTATTTCACCAAGTGGATAGAGGCTGTCCCCACCAGGAGCACTTTTCACAAAGTAATCATCAGCCTCTTGGAAGACATCATAGCCAGATTTGGTTTCCCAAGAAGAATTGTCACTGACAATGCCTCCCCCTTCAGGTCTGAGCCTCTGATCAAGTTTTGTGAACAATTTGGGATTTCATTGATTCACTCTAATACATACTATCCTCAAAGAAACGGACTGACAGAGTCCTCCAATAAAATCCTGATCAATATTATCAAAAAGCTATTGGAGGACAATCAGAAGGCTTGGGACTCAAAGCTCAAATTTGCTCTCTGGGTCGATCACGTGACAACCAAGAAATCCCTGGGTCTCTCACCTTTCCAACTTGTTTACGGAATAGAGGCCGTTTTCCCCACTCAACTTGCCTTACCTATGGAAAATTTGCTCCAGGTCCTCGAAGGAGAACCTAATCATGTACTCAGAAGGATTCATCAGATGGTGGAAGTGCAACAGATCAGAGAACAGGTCATGGATATGGCCTACAATCATCAACAAAAGATTAAGCAGGCTTTTGATAGAAAGAGCAAAAGGAAAGAATTCGAGCAAGGTGATCTGGTGCTCAAATGGGATGCACCCAGGCAGGAAAAGGGCAAACACGGTAAATTTGATGCACTCTGGATCGCTCCTTACAAGATCCTTGAAGTATTTTCAAACAACACTTACAAGTTGCAGGATCTGAAAGGCAACGGAGTTTTTAGCAGCCTAGTAAATGGGCATTTCTTAAAGAAATGTTTTTTGTGAGCCGCAGTTGGCTCTTTTTGTTTTGTTTTGTAAATATTGTTTCTGTTTTTGTTTTTCAGACTAATAAATGACTTCATAAGCCCAACAACAAAGGCACTAAATCTGCAGAAGAGTTCTTAGAGCATCATAGGGACGACTCTATCCCCCATGGAGCCAAATGTTAGCGATATTTGTTGTAAGGGGGGTTAGATTGCAGAGAGTGGGTCAAAAACCCACTTGTCCTAAGTTTTGGGTGATAATGCACCCGCGGTAAGCAATGTGCAAGATCTAGCAGTCACGATTTGTGCGCCCGGATCAACGACGCGTATTGAATTCCGGACCCCCCTTGCCTTTCGACCTTTAAGCGTGCGGGGGGGGTCTGGAATTGAGGGCACACCTCTCCAACGGTCCAGATTAGTGTGCTCTGATCAATGGCGATGAAGACCATTCTGGACCCCCCTTGCCTTTCTACCTTTAAGCGGAGGAGGGGGGTCTGGAATCAAGCAAGCAGCTTTCGACGGCTGAGATTACAGCACCCAAATCAACGGCGCTCAGAAAACCCCATCCTTCTCAGCCGCTCTGATTTTAACTAGGCGTGGGCCCTCCTCTCATCATGTTATCCTCCTTTCCGCCTTTCTCCTGCTGCCGCGTGTCATCCATCCACCTTCGGTCTACATGGTCCTCCCCCCTTCTCATCATCCGCTTGTCATTCGCCATGTGTCCTGCTCCTTCCACGTTGGCTCCTCACCAAAAGGCGAGTTCGTTATCTCTCATCTTCCCTCCTCCCTCCTAAGGTCCTTCGCCATGAACCATCCTCTGTTACCCTTCTCACACCTTGCCACGTCTTCCATGCCCTCATAGTCCGACGCCATCACTCCTATCATGAGTCCCATTTTTCGCGCTGGTCTCCATACCTATTCGTCAAATCATTTAGTTATTCCAGGTGGCAACGCAAGGAGCCTTCCATATCCCAAAGTGCTGAGTTGGCCAGATCGTCCTCAATCCCAAGGAAGCAGTTATTGAGGTGGTTAATGGTGGTTAGACATCGTCTCCGCCATAATGGGAAAGCACGATCATGAATTTAAGGCACGTCGATTCGCCGTTGGAACTGTCAAAGAGCCAGATTGTGTCTGACATAAGTTGCACGATCTTTCAGAGGTTGACTGTCAGAAGCCATGCAGATGCAAAGCTTTCAATGCCATGTCTCGATTCCGCTGTTGTTGTTGTTTTGAGTATATGAAGGCGTTTTCGCCATTTTTGTATCTATCGATGGTAGAGCTAAGCTCCCGACTGTAAAGATTCAGTAAATATCCTAGCTTTCTGGGTTATGTATCAGTGTTTGAGACTTCTTGGTTTATGACAGACAGTTTTCCTTTTCCATCTATGTTTCATCTCTGGCTGGAGAGTTCATGATCGAATGCTTCGCATGGATTAACACAGTTCTGTTATGATAAATGATTTATTGTTGCATTATTGTTTTCTCTGGTTTCCTGCATTTGGAAGTAAGAAGATCTTGTTTTCAGATGCCTTCTTTCACAGTCTGTTAGAAGCTTGATGCCTACGACAGACCCTTGCACTCTTCTTATGAAGTCTTCTCCCTACTCACCCTTTATTGCAACTCATTGTTTGAAGTTTATCAAGACCTCACTCGTTCATGCATGCCTGGCCTAGTTTCTGAGTTGAGACGACTGTTCCGAGTTTGCTTCCATTTKATCACCCCTCTYAAACAAATCGTGACATTAAACTGATGGGTGTCAGGCTCTGCTCCTGCAAGCAATCCAGGAGTGACTTYTGGCTCCAACACTATCGCATATGTGTTTTCTTTCYGATAATTTAGTGTCTTAGATAGTAATTGKATGCTCACATGGTTAACGTATTAGTACTAGGTCTGTGGTATAAAATTKTCGTCTGCATGCTTGAGTAGCGGGTTATCCCAAGCTCAGCCTCTTCTCTAGTAGTTTAACTTATTCCTGTTTTTTTTACCTAGTTGGTTTATACCRACTTCCATCTCATATCGGTTCYACCTAAAAGAAAATACAAAAAAAAGAGAAATTCCAATCCRAAGGAGAGRCCTTCACAAGAAAATGTAAAGCCCATCGATTAATCGGCTGGATCGCAAGATCTGGAGAAACATTCCACTATTAAAYGCTACAGAGTCTAATTGGGCCTCAGTGGCRGGTTTGGTTCCTGCTATTGAATTTAAGGGATCTATGACCCATCAACATAATTGTCTCTARAAGGAGGGCCTAAGAATGAATGGTTGAATACATATTTCATGTAATATCTCAAACAACCTATAGATTCAGAACAACCCACATGCATGACTAGTCATTCCCACGACAACCCAMACACACTGAGTACTCCCGAAACGAGTGACTCAYGCCATCATGAGGGAGAACAATTGTTCYCTGATATAACATATGCTCTTCCTCACGAGGAATTAAATCAATTCAGAAGAATCACAAGAGCATACACCCGACAGATGAATGCGCTATCTTTAGCTCCAATACTTCCTCGAAGAAAAAAAATAAGCAGACCAGTGGTTGACACCCCCGACTAGGTTTTTGTGCACAAAGTAGAATACCTAATAGATTTCACAATCATCAAAATCAAACATCCTCTCAATCTGATCCCTGAAACTCCAGTCAACAACATCTCTGAACCATACGATTTTTCGGAAGAGGAGGAGTTTAACTCAGAATCCAAAGATATGGAAGAAAACAATGACCATGAGGAAAAGGGAGGAAACCTACCTCAGACCAATCAACCTTGGTTGTCCAGAGATGCTTTGTCCATCCTAGGACAAGTACATAATCTTCCCTGACACCCAGAAAAGTTACTTCCTAAGTTCGACCTTGAGACCCCGGGATTGCCTGAAGATCATGTCAAGAAATGCATACTAGCGATCAGGCTTATGAACGTTCAACATGAAGACGTAGTATGTAGACTATTCACCTATATGTTTAAGAATTCAACTTCCCCATGGTATTTTAATCTACCTATAGCATCTATAACTAGATGGATGAAGTTTCATAAGTATTTTCTAGATAAATTCGCAGAAGAAACTACTATAGGAGCTTTGATGGATGAACTATTTTCCACCACCATGAGTTTGAAAGAGAGGGTTAAATATTTCAATCTAAGATTCACAACTATCTTGAACAAATTATAGACTGGAGCTAAACCTACTCAGAATTTGCAAATCAAGGTATACGTTAATGCCCTCCTAGCTTCTATTTCAATGTTTGTGAAGAGGGATGCCAAACAGACCTTGGCTGAGAATTTTGAAGAAGCCAAAATGATTGAATTCCAAATGAAAGGATGTAAAGAAAATGAGGTCTCCTTAGTCAAGAAAGAAGCTCAACCCCCTCCCCGGAGAGGGTTATTGCTCACTAGACCCCAGGGAAACAAATAGAACAAGCTCCTAAAAAGGGTAATGGTGGCATCGAATACCTACAACGCATGGTTAATAAGTTATCCAATGAAATCATAGACATGAAAATAAGTGTTGGGGAGGGAAACCAAGGCCAAAGGCCCTATAACCCTTTCTTTAAAAGAAACTCGTCGTTCAAGGCAATTGAACCTCCCCCAGTAATTTAAATATTGATCTAGGAAACATAACATCTGATTCTTTCTGTACTTATCACTAGGAAAATCACTCCCAAAAAAAACTACCCTCAATGGGTGCATGCCATGAATTTGATGGCCAATCGGTTCCTGGACGAAGTCTCCCTGACCGAATAACCAAGCAGTTTAGTTATCAATGTTACTAATCAGGAAGAGGTTGAACCACCCGAAGATACAACCATGTTGATATGCGATCCTGACCTAATCATTCCTTCCGACGACTCGTTTAGGTCTCAAGAAGCACTCGCAAAGGTCTCAGTTGTGAAAATGCGCAACAAGGTTCCACCTGCCTCAAAAGGTCCTATTACTACCCAAGCGTCAGGGAGAATCTCAACCCCCGATCACCCAAAAGCACATTTTTCTCCCTGTAAGAATCCTGTAAGAATACATACCTGATAATTGCCCAAACTTGATTACAACAGAGTTGAAGATTTGAAGAATTTAAAGGCTAATATATCAGTTATGGACATATGTATAATCCCTCAGCAAAAAGACTTTCTACTAAAAGCTTTGAAATCAGCAGAAAACCCTATGACAAGAAATGATCAAGAAATAAGTCTAACTCCCACAGATCTGGTGAATAAGATAACGTTAAACACCTGCTCGGAGGATAAGAAGGGAAGACCTTTTGTCCCACACTTCCTTTTAACGTTTGAAGTTTTCAACAGGAATCTCCATAATTGTTTGGTCAATTTAGGAGCATCCTCTAACGTTATGCCTTTGTCTATCTGTAAAAAACTAAACGCAATTACTCTCAAAAGTGATAAACATGTAATACAACTAGACATAACCCAGGTGAAGGTCATGGGAGAGCTCAAATATGTAATGATCAAAATAGCCACGCATCCTAAGTTTGTACAAGTGATTGATATCATTATAGCAGACATCCCAAAATCTTATGGATTATTGTTAAGCTGAGACTGGTCTGAAAAGTTAAACAGATACTTTAGTATAGACTGGGCACACCTTTGGCTACCATTAAAGTGGCATAAGAATATGATCAGGATTGATAGAGAAAGGTATCTAAAAAAAAATGTCACTGATCTAGAAACCCTAAACAAACCCTCATCGACAGATTTTCCTGTGATTCCTACTTCAGGAACTTCTTCCCTCTTTCATCTGATGTCCCTCTCACTCAGAATTTTGAAATGGTGTTTCACAAGGAATTGTCGATACCAAAAGAAGAAACTCTCTTCTGTCAAGAACTTGTGCTAGAAATCACAAAACAGATAAGTAAGCCAAAAAGTGGTAAGAAAGGGGAAACAAATAACCCACACTCACAAATTTGGACCATATACTTTGATGGATCTAAATCATAGGAAGGGTCAGGGTCAAGGTGCATCCTCATAGACCCAAAGGGTAAACATCATATCCTATATTATAGAATGGAATTTAATTTCACCAACAACACCACCGAGTATGGAGCGCTAGTACAAGGATTAAATAAGTCCATAGACTTAAATGTCAAAGAATTAAAGGTTTTCGGGGATTATGAAATTATCGTTAAACAAGTAAGGAATACTATACATTACAACTCCCCTCACCTAAAGAATTATCAATAGGAAGTGCATAGGTTAATAGAGTATTTTGAAGCTTTCAATATTATGGTGATCCCCAGAGAAAAGAATATACTGGATGATTCTTTGGCTACAGCTGCTTCAAGGCTGTCACCTCTAGAGGATTATGAAGCATCTCGGTTCACTGTGGAGTTACTCTACAAACCATCGGTGCTTAACAACATTTCTAATTGGAAGGTATTTGAAGGGGATGAACAAATCATAAACTTTATGACTAACCAAGATAATTTTAAGGACTTAGCTATTGACCAAGAAGTATTCCAAGAACAATAAATGGAAACTGACCTCCATATACATCAACTGATCGACAAGTCAAAGTCTCACATGATACCGAAAGGGATATCCAACTTAGAAAAACTTTTTGATCTGAAGGAATGATTTAAAGGATCCAAAAATGCGAAGATCGGTAGCTCCTGTCCCATGCATGAAACTATAAATCTCAGAACCTCGGAAAGGCCCAAAAATGTAAACCTTGGAAAGACTATATCTAAGGAGGAAAGGAAGGCCTATCTCAAATTGTTCAAACTTGAGATCTAAAAACTTATGATACCCGTATCATTCAACACACTATCCCATTAAAAACTGAAGTGAAAACCTTTCAACAAAAGCTCTGAAAGTATCACCCTTCCTTGGAACCTCTCATGTGTCAGGAGTTGAGGAAAATTCTAGATTCCAAAATCATTTTTTAGATTAGACATTCTGCATGGGTAGCTAATTTATTCCCGGTAAGGAAGAACTCTGGGGAGATTCACTTATGCGTAAATTTTAGAAACCTCAACAGAGCTTCAGAGAAGGACAACTATCCAGTCCCATCGATGGAGAAACTCTTGCAGACCGTGTCCAGCTCTGAAATTTTCTCTCTGCTGGACGGTTTCTCATGTTACAACCAAGTTCTGGTTTTAGAGGAAGACCATTTTAAAACGACCTTCTGAACTAAGTGGGTAACTTTAGCTTAAAAACGCATGCCCTTTGGGTTAATCAATGCAGGGGAAACCTTCCAAAGGGCCATGGATGTAGATTTTCGGGGGCTAATCAACAAGTTTGTAGTAGTTTACTTGGATGACATGACTTTGTATTCAAAGAATAGAGAATATCACATCCAACACTTAACCCATATTTTTGAAGGGTGTAGGAAATACGGTATATCCTTAAATCCTAAGTAAACTATTTTCGGCATCGAGGAAGGTAAGTTACTAGGACACATTATATCCTAGGCAGGCATTTGCATAGATACATAAATATTTAAGGCTATATATCAACTTCCATTACCTCACAACAAGAAATCTATGCAGGCATTTTTCGGGAAAATCAATTTCGTAAGTAAGTTCAGTCCCGATTTCACAGAAACTATCAAACCCTTACAAAAGATGATTCGTAAGGACCTCGTATTGAGGAGTCTTGATTTCAAAAAGGACTTTTTCCTTTATACCTTCACCTCTGATCAATCATTAGCTGTAGTTTTGACTCAGAAGGATGATGGAAACAATGAGGCTCCGGTGTCTTTCATGAGAACTAACCTCCAAGGGGCCGAACTGAATTATCCTTTTATAGATAAGCAGGCTTATGCAGTCTACAAAGAAGTAAATCATTTCAGATATTACATCCTTAAGAACCATACCAAAGTAATCATACCTCACCCCACGATTTGATCCCTATTTACTCAACAAGACATGGGGGAAAGAAGAGGAAACTGGATGGTGGTAATTCAGGAATTTGATCTGTACATAAAAATTTCCAAGCTGGTCAAAGGACAAGGGTTATGAAAACTGGAGGTTGAAGCTAAAGACCAAGTAAATGAAGATCTTGGGTTGGAAAATGAAATGGAATTATGGTGTGGTGAAGCTTCATATCTTTCCCTAGGAAAAGAGTCTTGGTATGAGAAACTCACTTATCTCCTGCATCATGGGACTTGCCCAAAAGAACTAAACCCCGAGGAAAGGGGATCCCTCAGGTTAAATTCTTCACAATATCAACTCATAAATTCGATACTTTTCCGAGTTAATTATGATGGGGTACTTTTGAGATGACTCGAACGTGGAGATGTAGATAAAGTCCTGAAGGAACTCCATGATGGCCCTACAGGGGGGAATGTCGCAGGAGACATTACCGCTCATAAGATATTGAGAGTTGGTTATTATTGGCCCACTTTGTTCAAATATGCTCACACATATGCTAGGAACTGTAAATTTTGTCAAATGAGTGCCGGGAGAGAAAAGAGAGAAATAGTCCCACTCCAACCGGCAACTATTTCTAGGCCTTTTGAGAAATGGGGGTTAGATATCATAGGGAAAATTAAACCAACTTATTCAAAACAACATAAGTACATACTTACTACCACTGATTGTTTCACGAAATGGGCAGAGGCCATCCCTCTGAATCACATAAACGACTAGGTGGTAATCCAATTCATAGAACAACAACTAATCACAAGGATCGGTGTCCCATTTGTTATTGTTTTTGATAATGCAGCTTACTTTTCTTCCACCTTTTTGACAGAGTTTTCTCTAGACAAAGGAATCATAATTAGGTACTCTATAAATTATTATCCATAGGGAAACGGGGTGACATAATCAACTAGTAAGAACCTGGTGAGAATATTGGAGAAAACTGTTGCAGACAACCAAAGAAATTGGCATAATATACTTCATAACTCTTTATGGGACGATAGGGTCACACCGAAAGAAGCTATAGGAAATTCCCCATAATTTATGGTATACGGACGAGAAGTTATTCTCCCGAACGGGATTTATCTTCCATCTCTTCAACTTGCCCAAGATTATAGAGGAGAGGCTTCATCGATTATACAACAAAGAATTGACACTCTCCTCATGCTAGAAGAAGAAAGGGAAAAAGCCAAGCCAAAATTCATAGCTCACCAGCAGATAGTTAAAATATGTTTTGACAAGCATAAGTCTAAAGAGAATAATTTTGAAGTAGGAGACTTAGTCCTAAAATGGGACAGAGCAAATGAGCCTAAAGGCAAACATTCTAGTTTCAAAATCTATGGCTCGAACCTTTTCAGGTGGCTAAGAAGATTGGGGTAGGAACTTATTGGCTACATAATCTGAGGGGGGAACCTGATGCCCTCCTAGTAAACGACCACGCCCTAAAGAAATATTTCTATTAAAAAAAAAATGCTTTTGTCTTCATGATTTTGTTTCAGCTATGTTGATTTCAAAATGTTTTTTTTTGTTTTCTTTTGGTTTTGTTTTAGCACTTTTGAAATTTGTGTTTAGAAAGACAATGGTTGGCTCAAATGCGACATATCGAACTTTGTTCCTAACTCATCACTCACATACAACACAAGAAGTGTTGAAGAACCTGCAGTTGTTTCAAGGGTATGTCTATCTAACCTGCGCAGATGAACAACTTTGGAGAAATGATAGAAGGATCTGCTCAGTGGCTTGGTGAGACCTTAAGGGAAATATGGTAAGCTAGAAAAGGACTACATGCACCTCAAAGACAGAGCTAGTAAGTTTCACCTTAACCATCTCAACTAGCAAAATAACAAACGTCATCCTCTCACACTCGCTCAAGGCATTCTTCCGAAATAAAATTGACTTTATCAAATGAGTGGACAGTAGGAGAGGGCATTCAGATATCTCTATCGGGGCTATGGATTCTTACTGGCAGCGGAGCAAGGTATATGATGTCAGGGTGACTCCATCGGGGCTATGGACGCTCGCTGGAAACAGAGTGACACCATAGAAAATGAGTAAGGGTAACTAAAGGCTCCATGCCAATGAATACTTTACTAGACTTTTGTAAAAGAGGGCACAAGTCAGGGTTAGAGGAAATGAAGGTGGAATAAAGGTTAAAATCCCCACAGGTAGACCTAAAATCATCAACCAGAGAACTCCAAATGCAAGGGGAAAAGAAGCTCTGATTTAAAACTAGTAACTTCTCCACCATATTTTGCATCAGCCGAGCATAAAGGAGGAACAGAGATTATGATTTCTCCCAGTAAGTCACCATTTGTTGAGCACTCAACACACCCTAAAATGTTCATGTCAAATTTTACTTTTTTGGGTACCACTTGATCTTTTGCACTGTCTAAATTCGACTTCAGTATGAAATGTTGCCTTTGATTATCATTTTGATTCTCATTAAGTCCTTAAAAGTTTGATTGAACATGTGAAAATCACCGTAACTTAAAATACTAACATTTAATTAAAGAATCGACAGCCGAAACATTTACCCAACGCGCTAAAATTCGTCATCAGAAATAATTAAAAATGAGAGAAAATCACTCGAGAGAATCGAGGTCACCGAGCGTCGATCTTCATCGACGTCAGCTAACGGAAGTTGTCTTTCGCGACAAACATCACACAAGGATATCACTGATAACTGATTCCTTTCGATGTTGGCAAAGGACGAAAAGGATAAGCATTGAGCGAAGAAATAAATGATATCGTTGATCGTCGACTTCCGAAACATTTTTGGTATCGAAGGTTTTCGAGGACGATAAATCACAAGGAAACTATGCGATAGGTTTATTTCTGAAGGCCGATCCTTGATACCTTTTTAGCATCAACAATCCCAAGTTCATCTTAGACTGCTCGACTTGGACAAAGTCCCGAGTCTGACCATTACTCGTGAGCTAATTTCCCAGTCTTCAGTACCATGTATCCTGAGTCATTGGTGCCACGTCAGTGTCGTACGATGAAATCGATCAATGTTGGAGGTTTTTCGCGGAAGGATATCAATGAAAATACAAAGCAACTTGGAGAAATACTAAGTATAAAATTGAGGCTAATAACTTACAAGAAAATTTGGACAAAGAACACAGTAGATACACAAATAAAGAGAAGAAATGATGCATTCAACCACTACAACCAGAATCCTTTTTTCAAAGTTTCGAGACTTTATATATTAGATTTCCATCGAGATCAGGTTACATACAGTTGACACTATCTAATCCTTTGGCCAACCAACCTGGCTACATTAAGAACATGAATATTGTCACAAAAAACAGAAACTAGAAAAAATTTGTGTCACGTCTGAGAATACAAAACAAAGTTCGCCAATCATGCCTCTTCTGCATGCAGACTTTCTCCATGACTTCTTCGTGCTCCCTGAGGTGTTTTCATATTTTGTTCTTCAGGCATCCTTTGCACTTCGCATAGATGCACAATCGTATCTTGCGCTTCCTAAAGTTGCCTCTTCATCCAGGTTACGGTCCCTTCATGATCTGGTTGTGTTGACACCTCAAGGGTATTTTCCGCCAACTACCATTGTAATTCTCTATTTTCCTGGTAGAGTTTAGCAATGGAGATTTGTGCCTGCTCTAGCTGCTGATTAGGCTCTTGAACATTAGAATGCAAGGCATTTGTCCTCCTCATTCTTCCCTTGCTTCTCCAACTTGTGGTTTCGACATGCACTAGCCAGATAGCGCGCATTAGTAACTATTCGGAGACTAATATTGCACTCGACCCAATCCAAATTTGGTCTTTCCCAACTTCCTTATTCTTCCTAGGCCTTCCTCTCCTCCACGATATCTATTGTTGAGGAAGAATTTCTTCCAACCTGTGTCCTTTCGGTGTAACTTCTTCCATTTTGGCCTCTGCATGGGGCAATACCATCATTTTTGCGCGAAGGTAGGAATATCCCTTTGAAGCCTCGAGAACACCCACTGCAAATAAGAACGATTACTAGGCATTTTGGGGCTCAATATTGGCGCTTCGACTGCCTCGCAGGCCCTATCTTGCGTTTTGAGAGTTCCCATAGTGAGACAATGTATCTTCTCTGTGCGTGGGTGACTTGATAAGGGCCCAAATCGAAGAATCTGATCAGACTAGAATCACGAGATGAATTACCAACAATGCATAAGCTCAGCTGGTAAGTAGAACACATGAAGAACATCTAGAATTTATAACAGAGCAGGTAGTGAGTCAAAACATGCCAGGGAACATTGAATTCCTGGCGACGAGATGTTTTAAATAATTTATGTGTTACATCTGCATGACAGGTATGATCTGGGGCCTATGAGATGTAGCTGATAGGAGTTGCAGAGGGTGTGTGGTATGATCACCTCGATTTATTTTAATTCCCCAACCTCCATGATGAGTTGATGATGGTTGATGCACTTGTTGATGTGATTTTTGTTTAAGCAACTTGCCTCGACCTGAGGTTCTTAACGACTTCCCTTATGACAAGATCCAACCCTTTTGGAACATACTCGTACTTTCGGCACATGTTTGGCTCTGACATCCTTTCCCGACCCCAAAGGCCAACCGACCACTGGCATGACTTCGACTCTCATGTTTTCCATACCTGATCTTTCATGCTGCGACGCGAAGATGTAACCCACCATAACTGGAGAAAACATGATGGTGCTAACAAAAATGGTGCAAGAAGTTTGAAGGGTCACAGAGATCACGTAAGTATCAAACAACTAGGTTTAACAAGCTTTACAGGAAAGATGCCTCCGACTATTGAGAAAAATTGGCTCAGTAACCTCACTAAGAAATCCAAAATAAATCGGGTCAAAAAATTCAATAGGATGATGAAAGATATCAGACTCCCCTAAGTTGGCATGCCCGACGACTTTGTTGACTTGCACGACATAGTCAAATCACACACCAAGCAAGATTCTTCGTTGGTCGAAACACTAGCAAAGTTGACCGACACAATGCCAGGGCAGGTGCAAGAATTTATGGAACACCCTATCAGAGCTTGGGCTATGCTACTATAGTTAAGTACTAGTCTGGTGAAGTATCAGGGGCATGCAGTAGATATCAGAGAAATTTATGTAGCCCCGATGGAAGAACACATGTTCCCATATGCTAACACCTGGGAGGATTTGTTCATCAGTTAGTCGGAGTATGAGAAGAGTCACCCTTTCAAAGTGATATCTTAATATGACTATTAGAAAACTGTTAAGATAGAACACCACATGGCAAGTTTTTTTTTGCCTAACTGCACTTTAGCTGTAACTTTTAGTTAATTTTATGTTATAAATAAGAACATCGACTGATTAGTCAAGGGTCGATGGTTTTTGCAAGAAACTCTATTTTCTGGTTTGTTAAGAATTATTTTGGAGCTACCCATAATAGAGAAGTCCTTTTGGACCAGAGACAAGTGACATTTTCATCAAATGCATGTATGATTGGATGTGGAGAAGAATTATTTCCTATGTTGTTTCATGAATAGATGGTGTAACAAGTAAGAACTATTGAATATGTTGTTAAGTTATCTGATGCAATATTTCACAGTTCTTTTCTTTAATGATGAAGATCAATCATTGTGCTTTTATGTGATGGATGATTAGAGTAGGGGAATTATTTTACTTTCCATTACCTATCGCATATGTGTTTTCCTTCTGATAATTAAGTGTCTTAGA
>JZKD02S0950404.1:0-13775 GCA_000966675.3 Picea glauca
CATGGCTCTTTTTGGAAATAATATTAAAATATTATTCCAGGCCTAAGCCCCCTAGGCTTAGCCCCTAGGCTCAACACTCAACCCCTTTTTCCCACCTTCCAGCCCCTAATCCCTTTCCCATTCTGTGGACGCTCAGTCCCCCATCACTCATTCATTGTGGTCGGTCTGCACCTGGCAGTGTTTATATTTTATTGATGTGATGCATACATATAGATACAAAATCCAGGCCCTTGGCCTTCAACCCTTAGTCTCTCTGGCCTAATCGAACACATAAGACTACCGGCTTATACAAAAATTGGCTCACCAGCCTATAACACATATTTACAATCTCTTTCAGATCATGGTTTACATCGGGGCTGGGCCTTGGGGACACTACATCTTTGTATTGGAATATGTATGAGGCACAATCCTTGGTACTTTTTTGATGCAGTTCATTGTCGATATATTATGGTACATGGTGTATGGAATGATTGATACATATCATGAGTGATATGGTACATGGTTGAGACACATACCCCATGATGGTATGTTGGTGATCTTGGTACAATCTTGGTGGAGGCATGTGTTGGTGATGTTTGACATCTAGTTGAAAGGTGTCCTTGGTGTATGATCCATGTGAGAGGATTTGGTTGAGTATCAGTGATAGGGACAGGTTGGACATATTGGTCAGTGACATGCTAGTTATAGTGAAAATTTGATTGTGAAAGGTTGCAGGTTGATGTGACAGTGACAATGATAGTGGCAATGAAATTTGCAGTGATTGTGGTAGTGACAGTTGGTCTACACTTATATTTCACGGCGATAGGATGGGGAAAGGAAAGGGGGTTATAGCCTCCTTCCATTTGGAGCCAAAGAATCAAGGATTTGTATCTTCCTTTAGGTCGGAACCTGAGAATCATGGGGTTGTAGCCTCCTTCTAGTTGGAGCGAGAAAATTCATGGAGTTGTAGCTTCCTTCAAGTTGGAGCCTGAGAATAGGGGATTGGAGCCTCCTTTTAGTTGCAACTGTAGAATTTGGAAGTTGGTGCTTCCTATGAATGAATCCTTGATATATGTAAGAAATCATTCCATGGTTTTCTCCCATTTGGGTTTCCACATAAATACTGGTGTATTGTGTATTTAATGTGATGTGGTGTTGCTTATGATTTTATGCTCATGATATATTGAATGCAAACATATATGATACATTGATGATAAACTGTTGAACATTGTTGTTATAGTGAAAGAATATATATTGTGGTTAAAACTAGTATAATGTTCTTATACTAATTCACCCCCCTCGCCCCCCCCTCTAAATATTCTAACAATTGGTATCAGAGCCGGTTCCTTTAAGAAATAGTTTAACCACTGGAAGGTAGATCATGGAGTGCAGTGTGAATGGAGTACCAATGTTTGATGGACAGAGTGGTCTAAAGTATGAGTATTGGAGGTCAAGGAAAAAAATGTTTTTAAAGGCATAGGGATATGATATTTGGTAATCAGTTACTACATGATACAATGGTACAAAGAAACCTAAGACTACAACCAAGAAGGAATTAAAGAAGAACAATAAAATAGAAATGGATTTAATTTTGGAAAAGACTATATGATTTAGTAAAAGACAAAGTGGGTAAATTCTCATTATCTAAAGAACTTTGGGATAAGATAGATAATGTATATTCTTCTTCCATCAAAGATCCAAGGAACACTAAACACGATATAGGTACCAGAAAAGAAGAAATATTCTCATCATGTCAGAAAAAATTTAGAAGAAGAAGAGTGTGAAGTGGATATTGAGGTAGAATTTAACTATGTATTCACTCAATTAAGAAAATAAAATAAGGAAAACCAGTTCCTCAAGGAAGAATTGATTAAGCTAAAGGAAAGTCCTCAAATATCGAAAGAAGTACATCAAATTATTACAGGTTTACATGATCAGTTGAAAGAAGCCAAAGAAATTGAAGAAATACTCAAGATCCACAAGCAGTACATGGAAGCCAAAATAGTAGCACAAGAGGAAGAAGCGGAAAGGAGAGAGAAGGTATTGACATATCATCTCAAGGAAAGAACTGACAACTTAAATCAACTTGAAGTAGAATTTGGTCAAGAAGAGAGACGACTTGAAAAAAATTTAGCTCCTTGAAGATCAAACTTGAAGAAGCAAAGAGAATGGAAGAAGTCATGAAGATTCAAATGATTAAGAAGGAAGAAGAGGTTGAGAATATTGAAGAAGAAGTTGCCACATTGAGAGTTAAAATTGTCAAGCTTGGAAAGAACGTTGAAGAGACAGAAACATCCACCTCATCAATAGAGAGTGTTGAAGATAATCCCTCCATGTTGCTAGAAAAAGGAATGAAGAAAAGAGTAAGAGTTATGCAGAAGTACTCAAAGGAAGGAATCATGGTCAGCAAGAATCGAAGAAGAATGAGTATAATAGAGATACATCTTCAAAAAAACCTACCACATATAGGAAACAAAGAAACTTCAACCATACTGAAGGGATCCACAAAAAAGAAGATCATTATCATCCAAGGAAGGAATTCAGAAGGACTACACCAAAAAGAAGATCATTCAATCCCAGGTATGTAAATTTCTTTTATGGTCATTTTTTTTATTGTACTAACTTTGGACATAAAGTTGCATATTGCAAAGCTTATGGAAGAAATGTTCAAGCAAGAAAAGATTATGTGCCCCCACATGACATTAAATATTAAAAATTCCATAACTATGGACACATAGCTCGTGATTGTTGAAGCATTATGGATACTTCCATGAAAGAGAACATTGATATTAGATATAAGAAAGTGGGGAAAAGAAAACAAGAACAGGTAAAGGAAGATCAGATAAATGAAGGACACCTAGAATTCACTCTCAATATTTGAAATAGTACGAGATCAAGAAAAACATACAGGAAAAAAGGAATATGTCAGATACAGGAAGATTTGGAGAAGAAATGGAAAACAAGAAGAATGGGAGAATAAAGACCAGGTCCCAGAGGTTTTTGGATTTGCAGTAGTAGAAGAAAGAAAAGAAGAACAGGTGAATAAAGAACAGGTCCAAGAGATTGTACTTTCATGAATTATAGTGCAAGATAAATCCACGAGAAGAAATAAATAAGTCATAGTTCAGAGAGATGATGATTCTATATAATAAGAGAAAGATTACTCTGCATCAGAGTGGGCATTTTTCTGAGCCATTTGGATTGGAGACTCCAAAAATTATGAATGTTGAACAAGGGAAGTCTATGCAACAACTCTACAAATCAAAGAACCATCCTTTGAGCAATGAGAATAATTTGAAGAGATATATTCAGAGTTCAGATGGCAGAAGTATAGAATGACAAATTGATCGATTGAGGAAGCAATGTTCCCACACATGTGTTAGTTGGAAGGAAAACATTTATGATTTCATTTTATGTATGTACTAAGGAAAGGATATCTTCAATACAAGTTTCTTTAGACATGCAAAGTTTGGTTTACAAATAAAGAAGACTGGTGGACGCATTTGATATGTAATGGTCAGTTGTAGTAGATTCGAGAGAAGTCTTCAAAATAGTACATTAACAGATGGATCAACATTGTGGACAGTTGAGTAGCAGAGTTATGGAAATTTTGTGACATATGGACATAGATGGATTCATGAGGTTCTTAGTAGTGTATTTAAAATTGGAATCAGTGGAATTGGTTGTAATTAGTTGGTCATGAAAAGGCAAGCAATGAAAGGCACAACATAACAGGGAAATAGAAATCATCAACATAAGTTATATCATTAGAAGAAAATCATTGAACAATATGGTCAAGTGAACATGACAAGTGAATGAAGAAATAAAGTAATGAATACTTTTTATATATGTCAGTGAATTTCAAGAGAAGAACCAACGGACAATAAGAATCACTAGAAGAGAGGAAAGGAAACATATACATGTATCCCTAAATCAATCTACATCTTGTAGAAAATTCAAGAGAAGAGAAATCATTAGAGAATGAGATCTAGAAAGTAAGATCAGTAGCGTGAAAACAGGGGGAGACATATCGACAGGGGGAGTTACTTCTTGTCAAAGAAGGAAAGAAAGAACAAAGGAATGGTAAGGAAGAGAAAGAACATATTCATGATGGTAGGGGGAGTAGCCCCAAGGAGAGATACCCTTTTCCATTGATGTTAAAGGGGGAGAGTGAGAAACATTGATGAGGAGAAATGGTCATAGGGGGAGAATGAGTGTTGGAGCATCAGTATTTTCATCAGTTTTTCCGTCAATGTTGGTGTTGCCATCAATTCCAAAGGGGGATATTGTTGGACAGTTGGTTGTCATTGATGTCAACCCTTGGATAGATATGGATATGTGGATAATATTGTTGGAAAATTGATTGACATTTGTATGATCAATATTGATGATGAGTTAGTTAGGTGCATTTGATGTAGTCTACCTATAGTCTCAGAGGAGTGGTTATGGGACCCAAAGTTGGTTGAGGAATATGGACATGAAGGATATTGAAATTGTAGGTAAGACACTTATAGATAGATAGTCCTTGTCATGCAGTTTCCGATGATATGTGGTACACCATGTGGTTCCTCACGATTAGGGAGATATGGCCTTGTAAAGTTGGAAGCCCTGAAGAGTGGTCAAGAACCCCCTAGTTGGTTACAAGTCTTAGTCAAATGGTAAAGTGGTTGCAACATGAAATCCCTAAAGTAAGGATAGAGGTTACTATGAAAAATTATATAAACATATCAAGGAGTCTCTCATAAGTACACAGACACTTACAATTGAATATATATATCTTGTGAATGCTATGGTCTAGTATTGCGATATTTTGGCTAGTTTTTGACGACATTTTTCTAAGGTAGAAAAGGAAGGTCAAAGGTGAAAGTCTCGAAGTTGCAACAAACATAAGTAACCCTAGTTTATGAAGTTATCTTCGGTTCACAGTGGAAAAAATAGCGGACATCTACGGGTCACGGTGGAGAAAGTAGCAGACATCCGCGGGTCATAGTGGAGAAAGTAGAGGACATTCGTGGATCATAGTGGAGCAAGTAGCAAATGCTTTTGAAAAGGCCCAAATAAGGTGCCATATTTTTTATTATGAAGTTGAGGAAGGTTTGTTGGCCTGAGATGATATGCACCATGTCCTCTTCATGAGTAAAGTTATGTTTTACATGTGTTTTTTTTCATGAATTGTTTCATGAATGGTATGGCACATGCTTAAGGAATGTCTTGGAACCCTTGTGGTACATGGTACATGGTTTCATATGGTTGAGGTGATATTGATACATGCTTGACACATATTCTTGGTACTTGGTACATGGATGTTATGGTTCATGTTTAGAGGCACATATTTGTATTCGCATATGTATGAGGTACATTCATTGTTACTTTTTTGAGGCACTTCATTGTGGATATATTATGGTACATGTTGTATGGCATGATTGAGACATATCATGAGTGATATGGTATATGGTTGAGTAACATGGTTTAAGGAGCTTCTTGGATATTGGGTACATTGTTTGAGATACATTTTTGGTATATGTATGAAGCATTCCTTGGTGACATTGATGTATTGTGCATGGTTGATGTACTTGGTGTAGTACATGGTTGATACATGGTATGGTATAGGTGTTGATGGAAATTTTTGATGTCCATGGTTGATGCACGGTTCATCATAGTTATGGTGCATGGTTGATGCACGGTTTGGTATAGGTGTTGCTGCATGGTTGACGCACTTTTTGTGGTACAGGTTGTGGTACACGGTTGATAATTAGTATGGTATAGGTTGATGGTTTGGTACATGCTTTAGTACATGGTTGAGACACATACCCTGTGATGGTATGTTGCTGATCTTGGTACACGGTTGGTGGAGGCATGTGTTGGTGATGTTGGACATCTAGTTGAGAGGTATCCTTGGTGTATGATCCATGTTAGAGGATCTAGTTGAGTATCAATGAAATTGACAGGTTGTAAATATTGGTCAGTGATAGGTTGGATACAATGGAATGTTTATAGTGACAAGTTACATGTTGATGTGACAGTGGTAGTGACAGTGGAAGTGATTGTGGTAGTGATAGTTGGTCTACACTTGTATTTCAGGGAGACAGGACAGGGAAAGTAAAGGGGGTTGTAGCCTCCTTCTAGTTGGAGCCAGAGAATCAGGGAGTTGTAGCTTCCTTTAGGTTGGAGCCTGAGAATCAGGGGGTTGTAGCCTCCTTCTAGTTGTAACTGGAGAATTTGGAAATTGGTGCTTCCTATGAATGAATTATATATATATATATATAAGAAAGCATTCTATGGTTTTCCCCCATTTGAGTTTCCACGTAAATACTAGTGTACTGTGTATTTGATGTGATGTGATGTTTCTTATGATTATATTCTCATGATATATTGAATGCAAACATAGATGGTACATTGATGATAAATTGTTGAACAATGTTGTTAAAGTGAAAGAATAAATATTGTGGTTAAAAGTGGTATATTAAAGTGATCATACTAATTCATCCCCCCCTCTTAACATCAATAGGGAAAAATTCAATGTCAAAAGGTCAAAGGTGACATGTTTCAACACTAAAAGGGTGACACGTGGAACAACTGTACATTTATACGGTGTTGACATGGAAATACCATGGAGTTCCACATGGCACACCGTACGTCTGACTAACCATGTGACATGGCATCCGTATAGCACATGCGGTCCAATAATAAGTTGACATGAGAAAATAATGGACCAATGAGAGGTTGTCACGTGGCAGCCTCCCATTGGTCTACTATGGATGAGGTTGTTTAAAATTTTGGTTGAGAGCTCAAAGGATTGAACCTAGGTCTCCCACCCAACAAACCAACGAACTATCATTACACCACACATTTGTTTCTTAACCACATATGGTGTCACATATATTTATAGTTATTGATTGGTATAACTGGTGGAAAAAGGGTCGAGGGCTTACACCTCGACCCATAGTATATACGATCCCATGGTATGCAATGTAACTAAGTGATATATTTGTGGGTCATTTAACATTTATGCCACATATTATAATATGCCACCACATATTTATCAACCAACATACTATATATAATCATATTTTATAACAAAAGCGCCCACAAAGGATAATTTCACGGGGATCGAACTCACGACCTCCTTCATGCATGCCAACACCTTAACCATTGTGCCAAAGGTGCCTGATATTAAGGCACTCCAACAATATTACATTTAAGTTTTCCTTGGACTTAGGACGAAGGTTAGGCGCCCTATTTAATGGGCATGCAGATTGAGGTGATGGGACATCAATTGCAGAGTATGGGGTATTGGTCTCAAATTTCACGTCAAAGGGTATCAAGACTTGGGGATTACACCATAATGCATGCCAATATCTTCCTTAATGGAATTATATGAATTTTATACTCATTTTTCTCAAAATTTCGTAAGGAATTTGAAGTTGCACTATGTTTCTGAGTTTGAGCAATGTGTAAAAAGGTCATTGTAAAACACAAGCATTTGAGCATTAATAAAGAGGTATCAATCGGAAGAGGACCTAGAGACATAGCCAAAATTGGGTGAACTTTGTTAACAAACTTGTGTATATGGCATATTATTGTTGTTCTATTTCACTCAATTATTTGCAATTTTTTTTTATCATTAAAGTGAATTTGGATAGATAAGTTATTTCGCATGTATTTTGCAATCAATCAAATGATCATTATTATTTTGAAATCAAGTTATATGTTTATGTGAATTAAATAATAATTAAAATCTAAGGATTTTTTGAATCAAGCTGTTATCAGAGCCAATTTTGAAAAGTTTTTGTTAGTGAATGCTTACAAGATCCAGATTCAAGCTTGGTAAAGGAAAACCTGCAAGTTATAAGTCAGATATTCAAAGGAGATTTCGAAAGAAAAATATGGCTTCCAATGGAAAGGAAGGAGAAGATCCTCCCATGAGACTGGAGAAAGCTATGGCTACATTTTTCTCAATGAGAGAAATAATAGATGATTTATATCGAAGAATTCACAAGTATGGTGACAAAGAATATTCAGTAAAAGATCAAGGAGGAGGTGAAGGTGGTGGACCTGAAGAACCCTCTTCACCATTTTCCTCATCATCGTCTACCAATGGATAAACTGAACATTATTCACATATGAAGAAGGCCACTAAGAAGTCTTCTCATGCTCATAATTTTCCTTTATTGAAATTAGATGTTAAGTTCGAATTGCCAATTTATGGTGGAGAATTGAATGCAAAGAAGTTGGAAAATTGGATCAAATAGATAGAGGTATATTGTAGGGTACAAACGATCATGGATGACACCGCAAAGATACAATTGGATACTTTTCTTATGGGCGGTTCAACCTTGATATGGTGGGAGAGTAAAACATAAGTTGATTTCGTTCAACGGGGTGAAGTAATTTCTTCTTGGCATGAATTTTCTGTTGCAATAAGAAAACAATTTTACCCATTGGCTTATGTGAAAACAACAATTATGGAATGGAAACATATTAGACAAGGAAAGGGAAAACATGTTCAAGTATATAAGTAGGAATTTAAGAAGAAATATTTATCTTTAGAAAATTCGTTATATACTCGCGACACTCTTCTAAAGTGTATTGATGGAATGCACTCATATCTTCGACACATTATTTTTATGTTTAAACCTACTAACATTGACGAAGTGTCAATACAAGCTACTCATCTAGAGGCTAGTAAAGGGAAGCATGTGATTGAAGATAAGAATCCACATAAGTTTGAAAATAAATCAAAAGGAAAATGGAAGAGTAATAAGTCATCTACGGTAAAGAAAGATGAAGAAAAACCTACATGTTCTCACTGTAAGAGAAGAGGGAATGAGGAAGCATAGTGTTGGAAGCTGCATCCATAATTACGACCAAAGAAGTTCCAAGATAAAGGGAATCATAATATTGTTGCATCAACTTGACAGGATCTGGGATTAGATTCAAGAGATGAATCTAAGATCATGGCAATGGGAAGCAAAGGTATATCTACCACTAATTCTTCAGTTCAATTTACTAAATTGGAAAGTGTTCTTGATCAAAAGAAAATAAGCGATCTTTTTCATTTTAGGGCTGTAGTCAAGCATACAAAGATAGATACTTTGTTCGACATTGGATCTCAAGTTAAATTAATATTTGAAGAAATTATTAAGAAGATGGGTTTAAAGACAAAACCTCATAGAAAACCATATCCATTAGGTTGGGTGTGTGACGATGCTAAGCTGCAGGTAACTAAGCATTGTAAGATCAGATTTGCAATTACATCCAAGTTCTTTGATGAGGTTGAGTTATATGTTGTGACTCTTGAAATTTGCGACATTGTCTTGGGTAGTCCATATCTATTTGACAGGAAAGTTATATTTTATCGTGAAGAGAATAAATATCACCTTTTCAAATATGGGATTGAATTTATTTTCAGAGATCATCATATTAAAACTAATGTATATTTAGTGAGGACAAGACAAATGAAGAGACTCATGAATACAAGTAAATATTTTTCTCTCATGATAGTGAAACAAAAATAAGAAGATATATCTGATGCTTTATCAGGTTGTGATCCAGATCATAAATAGGAGATGTTCAAAATCATATCTAATTATGATGAGTTAATTCAAGATCCTACAGGGTTTCCTTCTAAGAGGGAGGTTGAACATGAAATCTACTTGCAGTAAGATTCTATTCTTCCTAGCATTGGTATGTATAGGTCATCAATGTTATAGAATGCAGAGATAATGAAGCAAGTTCATGATTTTCTCGATAAAGGAATCATAAGGCCAACTTCCTCTCCATGTGGTTCACCTATTGTATTAGTTCCGAAGAAAGATGGTATGTGGAGGATGTGTATTGATTTTCGAGTGTTGAACACGATTACGGTAAAGAACATATATCCTCTTCCTAGAATTGATGACTTATTGGATAAATTAAAGAATGTTGTTTATTTCATTAAGCTAGACTTGAGAAGTGGTTACCATCATATCAAAATTGCAGAAAGTGATATATGGAAAACTACTTTCAAGACAAAGCAGGGGTTGTTTGAATGGTTGGTTATGCCATTTTCCTTATGTAATGCACCTACGACATTTATGAGGGTAATGAATGATGTGTTCAGGACTTACATAGATGACTTTGTCATTGTCTACTTAGATGATATTTTCATCTTTAGTCGAACATGGGAAGATCATATAATGCATGTCAAGACATTCTTTGAACTATTGAAGAAGGAGAAGTTGTATATCAAGTTATATAAATGTGAGTTTGGAAAAAATTCTCTAGTATATTTGGGTTACATTATAGGGAATGGTCAGCTAAGGACAAATCCTGCAAAAGTAGAAGTTATTGTGATATGGCCCTAGAAAACTACTGCCACAGAAGTCAGGAGCTTCTTAGGAGAAATACAGTATTGAAGCAAATTCATTGCTAATTTCTTTTTTATAATAACGCCTATGCATGCATTAACAAGTCTAAAATAGGTCTTTCAATAGGGAGACAAGAAGCAAAAATCCTTCGAGACATTGAAGGAAAATATACGCACCACACCATTTTTTTCTCTGTTAGATCTACAACAACCATTTGAGATTCAAACCAATGCAAGAGGATATGCCATGGGAGCAGCCTTGATGCAACGAGGTAAACCTATATGTTATCATTCAAAAACTATTACTCAAGCAGTAATTAACTATCCAACATATGATAAGGAATTGTATGTGTTGGTACAAAGTGTTAAGAAATGGAAGCATTACTTAATGGGAAAGGAGAAAATAATTCATATAGATCATCAACCATTATAGTATTTTCAATCACAGACCAAACTACAATAGTCGCGACATTTCAAGTGGATGGGTTTCTTACAACAATTTCATTTAGTAATCAAGTATAAGAAGGTTATTCATAATAAGGTTGCAGATATGATGTGAAGACCAGTGATCAATGCATAAAAAATACTAAGGTATAATCCCTTAGCTAATGAAAGTTATATTGAAAAATATACAAGGGGTGATGATTTTAAATATGTGTATAAGGATTTGATTCATGGCAATCAGTAGTTAGATTATCATGTGCATGGAAATTTGTTATATCATCTTGGAAAGCTTTGTATACCTAGAGATGAAAGAGTAAATGTAATTAGAGAAGCTCATACATCTCTCATTGCTGGTCATTTTGGGGTTGGTAAGATAGTAGGATAGTTACAGAGATATTGTTATTGGCCTCAAATGAATGAGCGATTTTCCAAGTATGTAAAAGGGTGTGTTATGTGTGGCACAAACAAACCTAGCAACAAAAAGTTGGGATTACATACACCACTTCCAGTACCTTCTCAGCCATGGGAAAATATCTCTATGGATTTTGTAGGGGGTTTGTCGATGTCCATAACAGATCATGATTACTTATATTTTTTTGTGGATAGATTCAGTAAGATGTGTATTTTAATTCCATTCAAGAAATAGGTCACAACTGAACAGACAACACATATGTTCTTTGATAATGTATGGGTCATTTTGGGATGCCTACATCTATAATATCATATCGAGACTCTCACCTTTTGGGGAAGTGTTGGTTTCATTTATGGGAGTTGATGGAAACTAAGTTAAATAATAACACAACTTTTCATCTGCAGATAGATGGACAGACGGAGGTGGTAAACATAACAATGGTACATCTACTTTGAGTATATTTCAACAAGCATCCTAAGTTATGGGATGAACATTTTCCCTATGTACATCATGCCTATAATCATGCCATGGATTATTCTACTTAGAGAACTCCTTTTGAAATATGTTTGGGGTGCTTTCCTACATCACGTATGGATTTTGGTTTCAAAAAAGAAAGTAAAGAGGATGGACATGATGATACAAGTAAATATGAAAGGTTCATTCAAAAGATTTAATAGGTACATCAAGCTATACATGAACAATTGGAGAAGGGCCAAACCAAATTCAAGGCTATGCATGATAAACATCGGGTTGATCATCAGTTTCAAGTCAGTGATCAAGTATGGTTACATATTACCAAGGATAGAATGAAGGGTGAAGGTAAAAATATCAAACCAATCCGATATGGTTCATTCAATATATTAGAGAAGATTGGTACTAATGCCTTTCATTTAGATATACCAACCTACATGCAAATGTATTCAATGGTAAATGTTGAGAATTTGAAACTTTATGAGCCTCCTATGATTATGGATGAAGATGAAAGTATTCAAGTTCTGAAAGTTGGTGATTTTTCTCTAGAGTACTTGGACGAGCTACATGCAGATGTTATTCTCGACATATGAATCATGAATTCATAGCAAGGTGATGTGGAATATCTTCGAGTTGGTCTTAAAGGGGTAAAACCAAGAAAAGAAAAGTGGATAGAGATCATAAGGATGGGGGAGATTTACCCTCTATTAGGTGTTGAGTAATAAAAATGTTTGGTGGTCCAAAAGGATTCCAGTGGGGAGGAATAACCCAAGACGATCTAATAATTCTCATAGAGGTCCATGAAGATATGGAACGCTCACAGAGGTCCAGAAGGATCTAGAAAATCTAAAAAATTGATCATCTCTAATGTTCTTGAAAAAGAATTCATTGTATAGATCTCGGTGATAGCTTTCCAATGATGCAAAAATCTCCTCAAACAGAGTGCATATGCAAAACTTATAGATGGTCAAAGTTTATGTCAAAAGGGAAAAAGGTCAAGGTCAAAAGGTCAAAGGTGACACGTGTCAACACTAAAATGATGAAACATGTCATGACCGTACATCCATATGGTGCCGACGTGGAAACACCATGGAGAATTACATGGCACACCATACGTCTGACCGAGCAAGTAACATGGCATGGCATCCATATAACACAGGTGGTTCAATCACAAGTTGACACGTGGAAATAATGGACCAGTGAGAGGCTTCCATGTGGCATCCTCCCATTGGTCTACTATGGATAAATTTTTTTAAACTTTTGGTTGAGAGTCGAGAGGATCAAACCCAAGTCTCCCACCCAACAAACAAACAAAATACCATTACACCACACATTTGTTTCTTAACCACATATGATGTCACATATATTTAAAGTTGTTGATTGGTATAACTAGCAAAAAAAGGGTCAAGGGGTTAGCCCTCAACCCATAGTATATGCGATCCCATGGTATGTAATCTGATCGAGTCATATATTTGTGGGTTGTTTAGTATTTATGCTACATATTATAAAACTCCACTGCATATTTATCAACCAACATAATATATATATATATATATATATAGCCATATGTTATAACAAAAGTTCCCATGAAGGAGAGGTTCATGGGGATCAAACCCATGACCTCCTCCATGTTTTCCAATGCCTTAACCATTGTGTCAAAGGCACATACTATTAAGGCACTCCAATAATATTACATTTAAGTTCACCTTGGACTTCGGAGGGAGATTATGGCCCACACCCTATTTAACAAGCGCATGGACCGAGCTGATGGGACATCAATTGCAGAGTATAGTGTATTTTTCTCAAAGTTCGTGCTAAAGGGTATCAAGACTTGGGGATTTCACGATAATGCATGCCAAGATCTTCCTTAACGAAATTATATGAAGTGTATACTCATTTTTCTCGAAATTTCGCAAGGAATTTGAGGGTGCACTCTATTTATGAGTTTGAAAAATGAGTATACACTTCATTTGAGAATTAATAAATAGGTCTTAATTGGAAGTAGACCCTGAGCCATAGCCCAAATTGGGTGAACTCTGTTAACAAACTTGTGTATTTTTCATATTATTGTTGTTCTATTTTGCTCAATTATTTGCAAGTTGTTTATCATTAAAGTGAATT
>JZKD02S0950415.1:0-13775 GCA_000966675.3 Picea glauca
AACTTAGTTTCGTATTATATCCCCATTTAAAACATGCTTTTAAATGTTCATTGTGCTTACATCTACTTCATATGTAATACTTGAATGATTTTCCTTTTTGGGTTTGTTGAATGTCGATATAATACCTATGTTGATTTGCATTTGATTTGTAAACTTATTTATTTGAATCCTTTATAAATCGACTATAATCATTGCTAGACATGGTAATTAAAGGCACAAGAATCATATCCTGTACTTGATCTTTGGTTGGCAGAATGAATTGACAGGCTTTTCATTATGAGTTGAGGGTTTGTGTTATGCTCTGTACTCGAGGCTTTCACTACCAGAAACGCTCGAACTTCATGACCGAAACCTTGGTGTTTATACTTTGATCGCGTAGGGGTTTTGTGTGGTTTCTTTTCATTTTATTTGCTCAGACTTGTTCCTTTTAATTTTTCCATCTAAACACACAGCTAGCTTGAGTCCCCCTGTTACAGTTTGGTCATACTCTTAATGGCTCCTATTTTCCGAATAGAGTCAAATGGCTCTCAAGCGTTGTTGTCTCATGATGATGTTGTCGAGGATTTGAAAGGCCAGGGCTTGGAAACCTTTATCAAAAGGTTCAAAGGGTATAACCTTCGTGTGGCTAAGGAATTTGCACAAACATTCGATGGGTATAGGGAAAAATTTGGAGACATTTAGTTGGAGGTGACTAAGGAGTTTATCAGTGAAGCCACGGGACTTCCATCCACTGGTCAGAAGTGGTTCAAGAATTCAAAAATCAAAGAAGTGCCCTGGGGCCTTTTCATGACCTCCAGAAAGATTGATTGTTGTGAGAGAGGTATTCATGTTTATTTTATTAAGGTTAGATGGCATGTATCTTGTCAGTTCTTAAACAGTTTGTGACCTATGAGGGCCGTTTTGGCCTAGTCTTTCTTTATCATGTGTGGTTGATTATGCACTTTATAGGTTTTCCTTTGAACGTGTGGTTTTATTTGTTGAGGAGTCTGTACAAGATGTCGAAGAGATATAAAAAAACATAGCTTTGAGTCTATTCTCTTTTACCACGGTTTAATTAAAATGATTTTGGTTCATCGTTTGACAACCCTGGGTGATGACTAGGATGGGTTCTTAAACCGAAATGGCTTTGCAATAGTATTTCCTGTAGAAACCACTGTTGTGAGTGGGATAGGGAAATCGTTTGATTGTTCAAGTAATAGGCCAGGATTTTTGAAGGATAACCCTCGTGGCGAGGCATTTCCAAACAATTTTTTACATGGGAAACAGGATGTTGGTTCTGAGTCAAATGAAACCCCTATGCATGAATTAACTATTGGTCATAACACTACTGTAAAATCCAATAGAAAAAAACCTCACAAACAGTCAAAACAAAGCATGCAGTGTTAGGGTTTCGAAATAAAAGGGTTGGTCAGTTGATCTCGAGAAGTTTGAGGAATCGATCTAACCCTTAGTTGACCTCGATCGACCCGATTGAGATAAAGGAGGATTCGGATCCTGAAATTGAATTTTTTCTCGTAGAAGAAGATCCAGATTGTCATAAATCGGATCATATTCAGCCATACGACTTTGTTAATAACCCTCCACCGTGTCTCAAGGGTAGCAAGGGATTTACTAGTATTAATCTTGGTCAAGGGTTGGCAACAGGTAGTGTTGATATGTTTACACCCAACTATACACTCCCTCGAAAGATCACTCCTTTTGTGCATTGTGAGGTGTGCTTGCATTGGATTGAATGGTACTATAGTGATATCCCCATTTTACAAGAAAGAATTAAGGCACTCACAAACCACAATGAATTACTCATAAAAATAAATTCATGACCTCAGAGCAAACAAACAGAGACAAGCCAAGCATCTTAAGAATATAGGCAACATCGTGATAAAGAACGCTGACAGTGTGAATTCCATAATCAATTCCGAGCTCTCTTGATCCATGTTTAGTTATTGGTTATTTGGTAAAACGGTTTTTTCCCTCTTATTACAGTCATGTTATTTTTTGAATCAAATTGATTAAACTTAGATTTCTTTTACCAAAATAAGATTGGCTACAGAATCGAGAGATTTTGTAGCCAAGTCATTTTCATATAATATTTAGTAATTAGTTGTTAATAAATTATCTAACTTGTTCCTATTTCATTTTTCAGGACATGGTATATCTCATGCTGATTTTATGAGGTGGAACATGTTCGATTTAGATGATTAGTATCTCCTTTTTGTTTATTTTGTAAATAAGAAAAAACTTTTATAAATTTCTGAAGATAAAACTTGATCATGAGTGGTTGTAGTCCCTCCATATTTGTAATAGTTTGATTTTATGGGATCTGATCCTATCTTGGTAGATAGGAAGTTTAGATTTCAAAAACTCTTTAAATACTCTCTATTTTGTAAATGAAAGGCATCTTGGCCTAGAACCAAAGATGGATGAATGATTTTTCAAGACTTAATGGAACAACATACAACATTTTGGCTTTAGTCCTTTGCTAATGGTGTTTCATTAATGTTTTATATTATCCTAGTATATTAATATGTCTTGTAGCTTTAGACTCAATGATATGTTATGTTTCAGGACATTCATGTTATAAATATCGCTCATGATTTGTTGTTCCAGATCTTCACACTGTGATCATCTTTTCAATTCGAGTATCATGATTTCTCTTTGATATTTAGTTGAACAATGAAGTGAATCTATTACATGTAGATTTTTCTGGCTGTAATCATTTGCGATCATAAGATCACGAAGTTAATATGTGTTCCCTATTTTGTTTCTAAAATCTTGGATGTCAATACATTCTGTGAATTTATTCAAAACAGTTTCAGTATAATTCTATTGTAGATTTATCTCATAGGCATGGTAGTATTAGTGAAACTAACACATTATATAGAGGCACTGACACATTTAACAAACTAACATCAGGTTAGCTTCTTTGTGTTTCTAATTTTCGTCATTTATGTATTAGTGAAACCAGAAAGTTTAGATCATCTTTTGACTATCTGTACATCTGTGTTTCATAGTTTAGTTAATTCAAGTTTTGTTAGATTTATAGAAAGAAGACAAAAAAATATTCAAATGTGATTTCTTTATCTACTTCTCAAAAGAAATTATTCTTACATTGATTTCGTAAGTTTCCAGTAAAACTTGCAACCTGTAAATGTTGTTCATAAGTGAAATTTTTATTTTTTCTTTTTCTGCTTAAATACATCTACAATATTTATATTAGAATATGTATATGTATATATATATATATATATTGTATTATTTAGAATTAGTTAGTTATCCCTTTCTCTTTATTTTAGGACTTTAGATTGGCTAAAGGAGCTATTAAACCCGTCAGAACAGGTTACCTCAAATGGCTTGGGTTATTTAGACAACCTTGGACCAAACTTGTTCTTCCAGTTGACGTTCAATCAATTTCGCCCGTCAACACAACTTTATGGCTTTGGAAATCCTTCTGCAAATTTTTAATGGTCTCTACCATATTCATGTTTTCATCCCATCCTTCTCCATGTCCATTGGATTTTGTTCCTTCAATGCTGAAATGGACATCCATCCCTCAGATCTCATATTCCTGGTTGTAAGTCCCCTGTCCATATTCCATTCCTCTAGAATTTGTGTTGATCCTGATCTGATCTAGTTGTTGTTAACTCTATAAAATGTGCACCCAACAAAACTTGTCAGGTTAACTGACTCAACAATTTCATGAAAAATATGAACCATTCTGGTTAAATAATATGTCAGAGTTCTTTCTTCTGATTTCTTGAAAAATTGAATTCCCAGATCCATTTTCTGGGTGAATATTTATATTCTATTGTCCAACTCTTTTCCAACGCCTGCTTCCATTCTCAATTCTGAGTCTTGAGCAGAAAGTTATGGTTATTTGAAAATTCCCATTAATGTTTATGTTCACACTTCAACTTGGCGCAACTCTGCGTTGCAATTAAGAATTTTTGCACCTAATACATTGGATTTTTTGTAGGATATCAACTAGATTTCTTCATATACATATTTTGGACACTCTATCCAAGTTTCACCTCTTTCTAGGTTCTGGGATGCTAGTTACAACCTGCTGAAGTTCTAGGCAAATTCGTGTTTTTGGTCTAGAATGCTACAAGTACCTTATTTTCCATATTAAAAAATTTTAACATACCCAAAAATTCAATTAAGCTCTATGAATGTCTTTTATGGTTCAATATCTTTCCATTGACTACTCCTGTACCTCAATCTGATTATGGAGCATAAAATTATGGCTCTTCGAAGTTAGTTGGGTCTTAAAATTTACCCTCCACTGTTTGTCCTGTAACTTTCTCATAAAAGATTTGTTTGATGAACGGTTTACACCATTAGAAAGATCTCTCCATGCTCTTTCATTTGAGTAGCTAAAAATGTTGTTAAGGGCCTCAAAAAATTGTTTCAAAAAGATGATGTTCAAACAGTATAAAATGTCGCAGAAATTCGTTGGTTTTTTGTTGTTGTTCACAATCCAAACGAATTCGCGCACACAAATTTCAGTGTGTACACCTGTATTTAGCATGCACATCAACACCACAAGGTAATTCATGCTCTATGCACCTATAAGCACTGTGCATCACTTCTCTATTGCGCCAATAACTGACGCGCACTACTTTTGTGTCACGCACCAATATCCACCACGCAAAATTTTGGTTCTTTCACTAATACCCGTTGCGTGCAATTATTTTTTGTCGCGCGCTAATATTCTGCATGAATCTCAATCTACGTGTTGCATCATGCCAAATTTTAGTATGCCCTCACTGCACACCAATACTCTATGTGCACCATTAACTAAATTGTCCTGTGACAGGATATACCCACATTGCACGCGCACCAACAAAATTCCTCTGCACTCCACCAATACTGTGCAAACCACACGTGTCATTATTATGTGTGCATCACTCAATCCACACTGTGAAATGCTAAATTTAGCGCACCCATCCGCATGCCAATATTTTTCCGTGCAACAACAAATTTTAGCGCACACACTTGCACACCAATATTTTTTTGCGTAACGCCAAATTTTAGCACACGCACCCCCACACCAATATTTTTCCACCCAACGCCAAATTTTAGCGGATGCACCCGCATACCAATACTTTTTCATGCAGCACCAAATTTTAGTGTGCATGCCCGCACGCTAATATTTTTTCGTGCAGTGCCAAATTTTAGTGTGTGTGCCCGCATGTGGATATTTTTCCGCACAACGCCAAATTTTAGCGTGCGCACCCGCATGCCAATATTTTTCCACATGGGGAAAATTTTTAGTGTGTGCACCAGCATGCCAATATTTTTCTGCGTAGCACCAAATTTTAGCGCACGCGCCCGCACGCCAATATTTTTTCGCACAGCGCCAAATTTTACCGCACACACCAGCATGCTAATATTTTTTCACATATCACAAGATTTTCACTGCACATCATGCATTTTTAGTGCGCCCACCTGTGCACATTTATTTTTATGTGCATCGATTCCTTATGAATTCTGTTGTAGAAATTGGGGCTTTTTCCTAACTTTTTCCCCATTTTTACCTTAGACATTTTGCAACTATGAAATTTGTTAAATTTCACCCTAATAAAACCAGTTCAACCTTTGCAACAACAAATCGTTG
The DNA here is from genome assembly GCA_000966675.3 of Picea glauca. Taxonomy (NCBI): domain Eukaryota; kingdom Viridiplantae; phylum Streptophyta; class Pinopsida; order Pinales; family Pinaceae; genus Picea; species Picea glauca. The sequence continues at coordinate 5,618 of JZKD02S0950415.1, forward strand.
TGGTTTGACACTTTTGGAATGAATTTTTCCCAAACTCAATTCACAAATTGGGAATTTTAATTACTAATCTTGCTCCATCTATCATGACTTCACTGTAACCTCAAATTCAACCAATTCTAAGTCTGAATTTTCTAGAACAAATATTAAATCAATAATATCTCACCACATGGCCAAATTTCTCAATTTTCCCATGAATTTAACAACACAAATTGGGGCTTTTTCCCAATTTCGCGCAATTGTTGTTACATTTTACCATAGACGCTCTACAACCTAAAATTTGGCCACTTCGAAATCAATCCTCTATGAAATTTCTCTTGAACTCAACTTTCTCGGCCCATCCAAGATTAGTGTTGAAAACTGAAGCTCTGATACCATATTGTAACATCCCCGGCCACCCAAGTCGGGCCATGCTACTCCAGAAAATGCTTTTATGCTCTGACACCACCTTGTAACATGCCCAACATCCAACTCGGCTATCCCACATAAAATTTTCAAGCTGCGATGCAATTAAAAACATATACACACATAGACTCTTGCGAAACTTTATATATAAAACTTAAACAGATAAATGCATACTGTAAATGCACAGATTCATACAAAAATGACAGTAAGCATATACATCCAGCATAAACATGAAATTCCCATAAATATAACACATAAATAATAATGCAAAATATAAATTAATACACAATTGACACTTATCTTGGTAAGAATATCACCAACTGCGTGCAGACCTTCCACGAAACTCCCAGCCTTAGACCACACTACTCATCACTCTCAGTAGTGAGTCACCCCCGAGCTGGGACTAAAATCCACTCGGGTAAAGGGATTCCTAACCAGGATGATGTATCATAGACAACAGGAAAGACTCTGTCATAGGTGCCAACTCAAACTAACAGGATACAATCCCTCATTCCCCACATGCATGTCCCACCCCAGGAAGTGTGCCCCTTCTCAGCTCAACAGTCCATTGACTGCCCCACTTCATTTTTGGGCTTCAGCAACAAGTCAGAAAGGAAGTCTTAGATCCTTGTAGCTGCAGCTTAGCACCTTCGGAAATCAATTCCCAACAATTCTCACCTTGAGAGATTGCTCACGGGCCTAACAACCCACCTCTTCAATATCCCATGGGCCTAACAACCTGCTTCTTTAGTCCAAATCCCAATCTAACTAGGTACACAAACAAGTATGGATACAGATACAGGTTCAGGTATAGTGACAAGAAGGTATGAAGGACAACTGACTTCATGAGTGAAAGATCATGGCATAATTGAATGGATGACTGAATGATTGCATGAATGGATGAATCGCCCCCAAAATGAACTAAGTCCAAACTATATGTATGCATGTTCCCAACTTGACACTTGTCATGTTGGGAGCTACTTTGGCCCACCTGTCCCCATCCTTATAACTTAGGATAAAATAATTATCCATACTTTATACTTTACGTAATATTAATATAATATTCCTTTTTTGCTTAACTCCCTAGCTTAGCCCTTTTCCTTAACTTTTAACCCCCCCCTTTCACCAACTAGTGAAGTTTAGTCCCCCATACTCTTTTTATCATGGTCGGTATGCACGCAGCGATGTATTTTATATTAATGATAAGAAATATACAAAAATAGGCTCACTGGCCTTTAACATCTAGGCTCTCTGGCCTAATACAAAACATAAGCCTTCTGGCTTTAAACTATCTCACCAACCTATAAAAAAAAACATATACACAAAGGCACCCTGGCCTCAAAATCATGCACACTTAAGTTGTTGCGCGTGGTATCCTAGAATGTGCACACTTCATCATTTTAGTGTGCAGTACATGCGCACACTATGCCATGAAAGGTGCATACAAAATGATGTCAAACAACTCACCAACTTAAATACATTTGTATTTATATTTACAATTGGGTTTGGCCTAGGGGTATTACATGTCACAACTCCTTGAATGTTTCAGAATACTCTGTATAACTTGGTATCCATATAATGGTACCTTTCCACTATCTTAAATTACTCTTGAACTTCATCCAATCTCTAATGAACTTAGCTTTGTGTAATTTCTCTGCTATGAGTTTGATTGCATCATTCGAGACCCAATCTGCACACGGTATATTGATTTATGCATTTGCTATCACACTTTACTTATATGCACCTTCATTTCTTAACCCTTGAAGTGTTGATCTTCATACCATGCTTCCACTGTGCTACTCTGATAACCATGATGGAAGTACTACCCCCAAAATATGTGATTGTTCCTTGGAGATGTTATCATTATCTCCAAGCATATACTATGCCTTCCTTTATTAAAAGACTGACATCTTGACATATCAATCCTTTTTTAAATGTTCTTCCCTTAATGTCCTTCCTTATCTATACATTGGATTCTTTGGGAGTTAATGGAATTTCACTATTTCATTCACTATATGATCTACTCTTATGCCCATATTTCATTAGGCACTGTAATTAACATGAGTGGATTTCCTGTAGTGGCTTCCCAAGACTTTATGGTTGCAACCAGACTCATAAGTTAACATTCTTCAGTCTTGACCTTTGATCATCTTGTGAGTTATTCTTGACATAAAATTAATTTCTTCAAGTTCCTCTGCTCATTCTTGATGCCATGTCTAGACTCTCTCATATTCTATAAAATTATATGTCCATGTTCCCTTTCTTTATATCGCCATATGAACCTATGATATATGAATTATCATGTATTGAAGATGGTTTTCCCACCTAGCATCCTCATATGATATGCATAATTTCCATCTAGAATTCTTTTTCCATTCATATTTTTATTGAAAGTCCCTTATATTACTCATTGAGTAATGTCATCTTCTGTTGGTAGCTTCCCCAAGCATTCATTCCCCATTTTGAAGAACTAACCATGTCTTGTTCCTCATACCTGAAGATACCAATTTTATAACGACAATTTGATATGATTTATCATCAACCTTAATATCTACTTGCAACACATTTATAATATAAGATAACAATTCTAAAAAAATTGGCTAAAGCAAGTAGATAATTCTGGTAACATATGCACAAGTTTTCCCCTTTATGGTCACCATAAATCTTCTTTCTGAATTCCTATGAATTTTGTTGCTTATCTCACAATTATGGGTGATTACATGGAATCCTGAGTCCAATACCTTTCCGATGACTACTTTCTTGCTCAATTCTGAGTTTTGGGCAGAGATTTATAGTCATTTGATTATTACCCAAAAACTCCTTTTGATCACCTTTCAACCATGTGAAACTCTAAACCGTGCTTAAGCATTCGTACACTTTCTCCTTTGGAAATTTGACAAGAGCTCAACTAGGTTCCTTCATGACCATATTTTGGACATTATGGCCAATTTTCACCTCTGTCTGGCTATCGGGATTGTAACGTCCCCCAACCCATTTGAGTGACATTACGATGCAAAATACTCTTAAAAATGAAAAAACATTGCTAGCTAATTAATTCATTTATAGTTAGTTGATTTCATGTAGCTTGTAGCTACAAATTAAAACATATTTAGCTATTGTATAGAACCAAAAAATAGAAGCATCTACAACATGCTAATAATCAACATGAAATGCAGCTAAAAAACTCATCACAACAGCATATAAATCACTTTCAAATACATAGAGTTCATGCGCAACAATTAAAGACATAATTTAACACAACAACAAGATAAAACACTTATCTTTTCACAACAGTTGTGAAACGAGCTGCTTGGGACAAATGTTCCACCCAACCATAGACTGACTATTCCAAATCTCAACAGCTAGTCACCCCCGAGCTAAGGATAGCAATACGCAAAAGAGGGTGGTCTCTCACATTCCACTCACAACTCATAAAACTTTCAACCCAACTAATATTCTACTACAGTTATCCTAATTTTCAACCAACTCTCTTCCTCTTGACCTATCCACCCAAGGAATGTACCCCTTCATTCATATTAGTCCCTCAGGCATCCCATTCATTTATCAGGGTATCTCTTGCACAGGTAGCTAGGAATCTCTCAGCTAGGAACTCGAGGGAAATTGCTACTAGGAAAACAATCAGCTAACCAACAACAAACAAATGTTATTTTAGTGCAACTCACACATGATTTCACTCTTCAGGCCTGAAAACCTCATTCTTCATATTTCTAGCTCCAATTCGCTCCAATTACACTCCATCTTACTCTAGAATTCTCCCTCTATGATTGCATCAGCTTCAAGCTCTATTTCTTGCTTCGCTCTTGGATCTCATGCACAAAACTTGACTCTCCAAAACCGTTTCCCAACCCATACAAATTTATTTTCTTTGGCTTGCCTTTCTTGACTCACACTCTTCCCCAAGTTGATTTTACTCAACCCTCATGTGCCCAATAACTTCAAGATGTGACTACTCACACCCACGCTATTACATGTATTCAATGATTGGCTTTGGGAACACTCAATCATAAATGGGAAGGTTCATATATAAATAGCATATTTAGGAAAATGGGTCAAATCAATATACATGAGAAATTTCTCCCTTTGACCCCTCTTGGCCATTATCCTAGACATTACCCCCTCTTATGGATTAATTCATCCCCCATCTCTTCTCCATGTTCCCTTAGCAGCTGACATCACATTTTATTATTAATAAAACAAAGAAATACAATTCGCATATTACATTGCTTGGTCGTAGCCACATATTATATCTACATAAGCATTAATTAAACTGGGGATTATAGTGGGGATGTTACATTCCCCATCCCCTAAAATTGTGTGTCATCCTTAGTGCATTCTATGCCAATATACATATATGCAAATTTACATCACAATACTTAGAAAACAAAATTCTACAATTTCAACAATTCCAGCAGCAACTCCAACCAAAATCTCATGTTCCTCTCAACTCGCCTACCCAAGGAAGGTACCATTTGTTTATCAGGGATAACCCAAGGGATGTACCACCCATTTATCAAGGCTAACCAAAGGAATGATCCATTCTTCTATCAAGGTACCCCACTTAGTTGGCTAGGACTCTGAGATGTGGTTTTGGAACTCTAGATGCTCAAAATGGAGTCTTGCATTATGTTTTCTTCAAAACTATCAAAACATTGTGAGTATTATGCCTGCATGTTTTCTTCATGCTCCCATGTAGAATCTTTAGGACCATAGCAGGTCCATTGAACCTTTACCATCCCTATGGATTTGTTCCTAAACACTTTGAATTTTCGTTCTAGGATGTGTATCGGTTCCACCCAGAAATCCCCTTCGTGCTCCACCCAGATCACATTCCAATCAATTATGTGGTTAGGATCAGGCACATATTTCTTTAAAAATGACACATGAAATACATTATGCACTCTTATGGATGCAGAAAAAGCTAACATGTATGAAACTGGCCCTATCTTTTCTAATATTTCAAAAGGCCCACAATATCTTGATTCCAACTTCGGGAAACTTCCTAATCTTAGCGATCTTCTGTTTGCCTTCACTTTCAAAAACACATGTTCTATGTTGCATTATGTTGTCATTGATATCAAATTATTGATTTCAAATATTTTATGTCTTTTCATAGTATCATTGATGTATTGATTGATGGCCTATGTTTTCATAGATGTAATTGATATCAAAGATTCCATAGTGATGTATTGTCATGGATTTATGTATAGACGGGATGATGTAAAGGTTGGCCATTGTTGTCTTGTCATGGATTATAGGAAGTACCAAATGGATGAACTCCAAAGTGGTCTCCTTATGGTGAAATCCCTCATGGGAAGATTCTTTGTGAAGTTCAAATGGTTAAGTGGTTGAGCCATCCTAGATGTGTGGTTAAGGAACCCAAGGATTGATTATGGAATATTGTAATCAATATCCATGAATTTGTAAGTGAGACTATTCTAGATGGATAGTGTTTGCCATGCCATTCTCGGTGATATGTGGAATGTCACATAAATCCTCACGGTTAGAGAGTTATGGCCTTGTGAAGTTGGAAAACCCTCATGTGTTGTCTAGAAGCCCCTAGAAGGTCAAAGAAGTCAAATTATTATAGAATATCCTAGAAGGAAGTTGACTAGTCAAAGTGGTTAGTCATGGGTTAAGTGGTTGCAACAAGAAAACAATTAAAAATAAATTAGTTTCAACTAGAAGTGGAGAATTTACTATTTGTAGAAAAGTGGGTTAGAAGTGGACAAAGTGGTTAGTCATGGGTTAAGTGGTTGCAACAAGAAAACAATTAAAAATAAATTAGTTGCAACTAGAAGTGGAGAATTTACTATTTTTAGCAAAGTGGGTTAGAAGTGGAAAAAGTGGTTAGAAGTGGGTTAGACCCTAAAAGAAGTAAGTTGGTTAGAGTTTGTTAGATGAGGAATCTACTTGGAGAGGTATAAATAAGAGAGAAAGGGTCTCTTGTGGAAGTGAATCTCTTGAGCATATTGACAATCTATTCTTGGTGAAATATCCATTGCACGTACTCATGGAAGCATCAAAAGTTATGTAAGTCTGAGGTATTGACGACGAAAGTTTCAAAGTTTCAGAAATACTAAAAACCCTAGCTTCTAAGATGTATGTGGCCAATCAATGTAATAGGTTTCATATGTACATGGGCTATCAGTATAATAGGGTGCGTACATACACAGGATGACAGTGTAATAGGGAGCGTACATGAATGAAAATCCATAGAAGCTTGAACAAGTGTTGGTGCCAAGTTCTTGAAGTTCGAAGCAAGTTCCCAAAATAGTGGTCTACTGATTCAGATCTGCTACAGAAGGTATGGTATGGTTATATTTTTTCCTTGTGCTTAGATTTCCTCATGGTGTGGTGAATTATTGAGGCATTCTTTGTATGGTTATATTGATGTCTAAATATGGTAGCTGGTTGGTTGAGTAGTTCATATCCATTCTGATTGAGAAATATCTATAATCTGTGATGGTGTAAGGTTGAGGAGAATGCATAGGTTGTTGGATGGCATAGATATGTTTGTGATTGGTTATGGTACAGATAGGGCAGTGAAAGGCAGAGTGCGGTGACATATTAGAAGTGGATGTGACATAGGCAGAAAGGGTCTGAAGGGAAAAAGTTGTGACGTTTTAGAAACCCTAGTTTCTGAAGGTGTACACAAACTAAAAGTGGGTTAGGGCATGTAAATACACATGTTGTAGTATAGGCAGACCGCATACATACACGGGATGTATTATAAACATGTCATGTACCTATTGACAGATTGACATTTGTTGAGGATTGATTCCTCTTTTCATTTGATGTTGAGATTTGCAGGTTGAGCTTGCATTGAGAGCTGGTTCTCTTGTGGAGTTTTTTCTCTATTCAGTTGTTGTTGAAAAACCCCCAAGGATTATAGTTTGTAATACAAAAGAAACTTATACATATAGCTTTTGTTCCTTGTGGTGATGGATTATTGATGATATTTGTTGTTGATATATGTTTACATACAACTTGTTATAAATGAAAGTAATGAATGATGAGTAAATGGTGATTGATAACTAAGGTGTTTTTGTAAAGGAGTAAAAAGAGTCCTACATTGATTCACCCCCCCCCTCTCAGTGTGGTCGGTGTGTCCAACATTCTCCCACTTTAAAATCTTTGAAAACTATGTTCATGTCTGCATAAAGTTTTTTCCTATCTTGGGCAGCCTTCAAATTTTTCTTTATCTTTTCCATCTGATCTTCCATTTCTTTTAACAATTCTGGCCCAACAATCGCTTTGTCTGTTGGATTATCCCAACTGATCCGGATTATTTTTGGCACGAAATGAGAGAAGAGATATAATAAAGAAATGCACAGAGAAATCGCGGATATCCAATAATATAACAGAAATGTATCAGAGATGCAACCATAAACATAGATATACAGTAATACACAATTTCTATTAATGAAATAAATGTACAAAGACCGTAAAAATACAGAGTTAAAGACTCGCTAGAATGGTGGCAGCTTATCTCTGAGAAGAGATGTGATGGCTACTCGCATTCACAAGAAGATGATTACAATGAGGCTCTAAAGGCCTTTTTACAATAAGTAGGAATGTCAAAAAATCCTAGACATACAAAAACCTAACCCTAGGAGATGAAGTGTCAAAAGTCATGTGGGCCCCATTTGTGTAAGTTAGTACATCAACTTCCCAAGTCGTAACTTTTTCATACGATCTTTGTTTTAGGCGTATGATAGCTCGTTGGAAAGGTATC
>JZKD02S0950459.1:0-11582 GCA_000966675.3 Picea glauca
TTGTGAGGGAAAAACATCAATCGAAAGACCGTGGACACAAGAGCCTTCATAAAATAAGCATAGTCTCGCCCAAGGAGCAAATTAAAATACAAGGGGTAGTGGACTACCATCACATCAATATAGATAGTTTTCCCTCCTAAAGTAACAAGAAACTGAGGAAGGATCCCTAAAGGTTGACTAGCTCTTCTATTAAAAGCCAACAAATTCTGAGTCACCGGTGCAAGATAAGGAGAACCTAAAGATTTCCAAGCAATGGAGGATAAAATACTAACTGATGCACCTTCATCGATGATAGTCTAAGGAACGTCCCTACCACAGACCTGAATAGTGATTTGGAAAGGTCTATAGGAAGGGAGATGAGGTTCCATTAGTGCACCCCAATCTAAAAGAATGGCCTCATTACTCATAGGGGGTTCTGTTGGAATGGGTGAAGTGCCCCCTTGTCCAGAAGAATCCATAGTAACAAGAAAGACCTAAGAGACATCCTCACTCTTCAAAGGAGGAGTGGGATCGACCAAGGGTGGTATTGGATCGACCACTTTAATTTCACTCTCCAAGGGAAGAGTGGGATCGATAGAAGGTGAAATCGAATCGACCATTTGATCAACCAACTCAATTGACGCTGGAACTGGATGGATCACTTGATCAACCAGATTGAGTGATGATGGAACCGGATTGACCAATTCATCAACCAATGGTGGGTTGGGAGATGGAATTTCCTTCATTGGAAGTTCTAGCAATTAACTCCATAGACACAAATTCAACCCTAAGTGCTTCTAGGGAAAACAAACAACACATGCTAAAACATCTAGGAACCAAACAAAACAAACAAACCTTTTCACAGTGAATGCGCTAGTTGGTGATGAAATCCAACATCGTAGGAAAAATATCAAAAAGGGGTTGAGATAGAGTGGGTGGATCAGTCACGTTGGTGACCTTCTTAATGGACTTAAGCCTTGGTGCAAGTTCCCTCATGGTGTATCTGTGGGTTACCCTCCAAGGAGCCGAGTGAGTTTGACCAACGTCTAACCTAGGTACATCAAAGACTCCCCTTCGTCGTCACCTAGTGTATGAATCCTAAAGATAAATGCCACCAAGGTTACCAAGTCGCAGTCAGCCTATGGAAAAGTACAATCAACAGTGGGGATCGAACTTATGGGCAGGATATCAAGTCTGAAATTATTCTAGAGGACTAAAGACAAGAGGATTGGTAAAATCCATAGGACCTCGAATGGATTCGATATTCATGAAGCTCCGTGACCAAATGAAAACAATTGATTCTTAGGAACAACCCCCAATATACGATCATTCCTCTATGATTGGTTAAACCTTGGAGGGGTAATCCTTGTTTCCCTCCAGCACATGACCTCGTGTTTAACCCCCATGTGCGAGGGGAGTCCCGACTATGCGTATACGAAAATTGGATTTTCTCTCCCTATTGCAAGATTCTATGTTTGTTTATGGATTTGGAAATTTATTCTCAACACCTATTTCAAATCCCCACACTTAAGCTAATGTAGGTTTGCATACACCTAAAAAGAAAAATTTCTAGATAGATTTTAATTAGCACTTTTATTTTAAGGTTGTTGTTTACTCAAGGGTATGGAAGTGAAACATATGGTATTCGTGACTTCGACTTCAAAAGAGTGAAACATAATGATATGCAAAGATTTTTGTTTGATGAAATCTATCTAAGGAAAGGAGAAGAGTCTTTTTCCATTCCCAAATGCATAAACCCAATAAATTTTACCTAATGCAAACTACAAACATGTACCACCCAAAAATTTGAATGCAATCAATTTTTGTTCATTTGATTATAAATGAAATGAACCTAAATAAAATGCAAGTTCTTTCTACTTCTTTACTTTCAATGCAAGAATCCAATGCAGATACAAAGGAATATGAAGTAAAACGATTGAACAAGAAATGCACTCAAAACTAACGAGAACTGAGAGAAACTAAGTGTGAAATAACTCTCTCAATCAAGAACTCAAAAAGTTGACAAGAAAGAACAATGTCAGAATGCCTCCAACAAGAACCCAAACAATGAAAAAGAGAAAGAGGAAATCACTCAACAATCTTTAAAGATGAGTAGCAAGAAACAAGTATTCAAGCTAGGTTGTGGTAAGCAAGAGAATCTCAATCATTCAAAAAGAGTGATAGGTTCTAAAGAAGATTGAACAGAAACTAAAGACCAATCAAACCTTTGCAGACTCTTCCAATCAATCAGATAATTGAAAAGATCACGAGACAAAGACAAAACTAGTGAAAAGCAAGGCGAACCAATCTTACAATGTAGAAGAGGTTTGCAAGCTCAACAAAGATAAAAATGAGTGATAAGTATCAAATCCTCAATCCAAACAAATTCAAAGACAATCAAGAGTCACTAGGAAAAAAACCTCTTAAGAGAAGACTGAGAAAAAGCAGGCAGAAAGAGGCAAAAAATCCTGAAAAGGGAGATTGGTGACCCTATTCTCAAGGAGACAGAGCACTATTCAAGAGAATGCTGCCCACTAGGAGGCTCTAGGGGAGCTCTAGAAATCTAATGGTTCCCCTGTATGCACTGTATGGGAGCACCAATTAGGCTAATGGCGCCCTGGTGTGAACTGCGGAGGAAAAAATAGTCAAAGCTCTCTCCCCATTGGAGTCACCATTTTTTTGTTGTGAGAAATCTTACCCTGCGGACAGGATAAGCTCCCCTTTGGAACAAGACCCCTATCTTTGGTCCAAATACAGAAGAGAACAATTGGTTACTACTTTCCCTATAGATCTAACTATATCAATCAAGCAAGAGAGGAGAAGAATGATGCGGCGTACCTTGTTGCAATGTTCGTCCTCACTGCTCCAATTTGTAGGCTTGATCTCCAAGCTCCTCAACAAAAATAAAAACCTACAAAGACTAGAAAAGGAACTATTCCTCCTACTCTATATGATTATATAAATCAGATCTATCTATGAAGACTAAAACGACAATAGACAAGCAAATGTAGAAATCATGAACTTGAAGGGAATAGGCCAAGTTGATATTAATTGGAAATCCAAAGAAGGCACTTACAAAGTATGACTGACGATGCAATCACTTCTCCAAGCTCTCCTTGTCCAACCCTTGTATGAATCTTGACATCAAAATGTTGATGCTTCCTCCATAATCAAAGGTTTGATACCTATATTGGTCCCCCCTTCACCTTGGAAATACCTTCAATATATAGGCTTGAGAGGCTTAACCACCATGAAAAAATAAGGGATATGGATCCTTAAGTTGGGATTATATTGTAGGATAGAGCCCATAGGGTAGGATTTGATCACAAAAAACTCATCCAAGTCAGAGCTCATGACCCTTAGAGAGAAGTGGAGAATCCCCCATTTTCCTCTAACAAGACTGGCCCTCCCTTAGAGTTAGAGATAGAGCACCATCCTATAAAGTGGAGCTCCCTTAACATGGAAAGGGAGGTGCCACCCCATGAAGTGGCATTCCCCCAACATGGACAAGGGGGTGCCACCCTTCATAAATGCCCCAAAAATGGTCGATTTTCCAAGGAAAAGGTTTGTTTTTGGCCTTGAAATGATGAGTTTCTTCCTCCAATATGACTTAGGGGTCATGGAAAATGTCTTTCATGGTGTCAAGGGGTTGCAACACTTAGAAAAATGAATGNCTCCAAGGGGAGAGTTGGATCGATAGAAGGTGAAATCGAATCGACCATTTGATCAACCAACTCAATTGATGCTGGAATTGGATGGATCACCTTATCAACCAGATTGATCGATGATGGAACTGGTTTGACCAATTCATCAACCAATGGTGGGTTGGGAGATGGAATTTCCTTCATTGGAAGTTCTAGCAACTAACTCCATAGACACAAATTCAACCCTAAGTGCTTCTAGGGAAAACAAACAACACATGCTAAAAAATCTAGGAACCAAACCAAACAAGCAAACCTTTTCACAGTGAACGTGCTAGCTGGTGATGAAATCCAACATCGCAGGAAAAATATCAAAAATGGGTTGAGATAGAGCGGGTGGATCAGTCACGTTGGTGACCTGCTTAATGGACTTAAGCCTTGGTGCAAGTTCCCTCATGGTGTATCTGTGGGTTACCCTCCAAGGAGCCCGAGTGAGTTTGACCAACGTCTAACCTAGGTACATCAAAGACTTCCCTTCATCATCACCTAGTGTTTGAATCCTAAAGATAAATGCCACCAAGGTTACCAACTCGCAGTCAGCCTCTGGAAAATTACAATCAACAGTGGGGATCGAACTTATGGGAAAGATATCAAGTCAAATTATTCTAGAGGACTAAAGACAAGAGGATTGGTAAAATCCATAGGACCTCGAACGAATTCGAGATTCATGAAGCTCCACGACCAAATGAAAACAGTTGATTCTCGGGAACAACCCCCAATATACGATCATTCCTCTATTATTGGTTAAGCCTTGGAGGGGTAATCTTTGTTTCCCTCCAGCACATGACCTCGTGTTTAACCCTCATGTACGAGGGGAGTCCTGACTATGCATACACGAAAAATGGATTTTCTCTCCCTAACGCAAGATTCTATGTTTGTTTATGGATTTGGAAAGTTATTCTCAATACCTATTTCAAATCCCCACACTTAAGCTAATGTAGGTTTGCATACCCCTAAAAAGAAAAATTTCTAGATAGATTTTAATTAGCGCTTTGATTTTAAGGTTGTTGTTTACTCAAGGGTATGGAAGTGAAACATATGATATTTGTGACTTCAACTTCAAAAGAGTGAAACATAATGATATGCAAAGATTTTTGTTCGATGAACTCTATCTAAGGAAAGGAGAAGAGTCTTTTTCCATTCCCAAATGCATAAACCCAATGAATTTTACCTAATGCAAACTACAAACATGTACCACGCAAAACTTTGAATGCAATCAATTTTTGTTTGTTTGATTATAAATGAAATGAACCTAAATCAAATGCAAGTTCTTTCTACTTCTTTACTTTCAATGCAAGAATCCAATGCAGATACAAAGGAATATGAAGTAAAATGATTGAACAAGAAATTCACTCAAAACTAACGAGAACTGAGAGAAACTAAGTGTGAAATAACTCACTCGATCAAGAACTCAAAAAGTCGACAAGAAAGAACAATGTCAGAATGCCTTCAACAAGAACCTAAACAATGAAAAAGAGAAAGAGGAAATCACTCAACAATCTTTAAAGATGAGTAGCAAGAAACAAGTATTCAATCTAGGTTGTGGTAAGCAAGAGAATATCAATCATTCAAAAGAGCGATAGGCTCTAAATAATATTGAACAGAAACTAAAGACCAATCAAACCTTTGCAGACTCTTCCAATCAATCAGATAATTGAAAAGATCACGAGACAAAGACAAAACTAGTGAAAAGCAAGGTGAACCAATCTTGCAACATAGAAGAGTTTTGAAATCTCAACAAAGATAAAAATGAGTGATAAGTATCAAATCCTCAATCCAAACAAAGTCAAAGACAATCAAGAGTCATTGGGAAAAAAACCTCTTAAGAGAAGACTGAGAAAAATCAGGCAGAAAGAGGCAAAAAATCCTGAAAAGGGAGATTAGTGCCCCTATTCTCAAGGAGACAGAGAACTATTCAAGAGAATGGTGCCCACTAGGAGGCTTTGGGGGAGCTCCAGAAATCTAATGGCACCCCTGTATGCACTGCATGGGGGCGCCAATCAGGCTAATGGCAGCCTGGTGTGAACTGCGGGGAAGTGCCACTTTCTGGAAAAGTTCTAAAAATGGCTTCTAAAAATATCAGACTCAAAAGAAGCTCAGTCAATGGATATGTAAAATATTCAATGAGGAAGAGGGAAGGGGGAAAATATTAGAATGAAGCATCAAACAAGCAATATCTAATCACAAGTAAGGGATCTAAGATGAAAAAGAGGAAAAAATAGTCAAAGTTCTCTCCCCATTGGAGTCGCCATTTTTTTGTTGTGAGAAATCTTACCCTGCGGACAGGATAAGCTCCCCTTTGGAACAATACCCCTATCTTTGGTCCAAATATAGAAGAGAACAATTGGTTACTACTTTCCCTATAGATCTAACTATATCAATAAAGCAAGAGAGGAGAAGAATGATGTGGCGTACCTTGTTGCAATGTTCGTCCTCGCTGCTCCAATCTGTAGGCTTGATCTCCAAGCTCCTCAACAAAAATGAAAACCTGCAAAGACTAGAAAAGGAACTATTCCTCCTACTCTAGATTATTATATAAATCAGATCTATCTATGAAGTCTAAAACGACAATAGACAAGCAAATGTAGAAATCATGAACTTGAAGGGAATAGGCCAAGTTGATATTAATTGGAAATCCAAAGAAGGCACTTACAAAGAATGACTGACGATGCAATCACTTATCCAAGCTCTCCTCGTCCAACCCTTGCATGAATCTTGACATCAAAATGTTGATGCTTCCTCCAGAATCAAAGGTTTGATACCTATATTGTTCCCCCCTTCACCTTGGAAATACCTTCAATATATAGGCTTGAGAGGCTTAACCACCATGAGAAAATAAGGGATATGGATCCTTCAGTTGGGATTATATTGTAGGATAGAGCCCATAGGGTAGGATTTGACCACAAAAACCTCATCCAAGTCAGATCTCATGACCCTTAGAGAGAAGTGGAGAATCCCCCATTTTCCTCTAACAAGACTGGCCCTCCCTTAGAGTTAGAGATAGAGCACCATCCTATAAAGTGGAGCTCCCTTAACATGGCAAGGGAGGTTCCACCCCATGAATTGGCATTCCCCCAACATGGACAAGGGGGCGCCACCCTTCATAAATGCCCCAAAAATGGTCGATTTTCCAAGGAAAAGGTTTGCTTTTGGCCTTGAAATGGTGAGTTTCTTCCTCCAATATGATTTAGGGGTCATGGAAAATGTCTTTCATGGTGTCAAGGGGTTGCAACACTTAGAAAAATGAATGCAGCACTAGGTAAGGTGCATATAACACTTGCGACAATGCATGCGACACTTAACAATGTGCATATGTCACTTTGCGACACCTGCGACACTTAGGGTGTGAAACTCAAGTGTGACATTTTGGTGTGTAACAATAATAAAATGCCAATGTTGTCTCTTCTATTCTATGTGTACTTGCAATATGTTTTACGAAATGATCACTAGTAAAACACATGCAAATAGTTTGTAGAAAGTTATCAATCATATTGTTGCATTAAAAGACCTATGAATGCAAAGTGTTTGACAGAATCACATAAAGAGAACCAACACCATTGTACAACAAACATAATATACTAGCCTAGAAATTATTGGGGATATTACAAAAACAACTTTGTCCTCAAGAATTGAGATGGGGAAATTGTTGAATAATGGTAGTTGATGTAACATCCCTGCTATAATCCCTAGTTTAATTAATGCATGATGTAGATATGAAATGTGATGGAAGCCAAGCGATGTATATGTGAATTGTATTTCTGAATTTTAATAAATAAAATGTGATGTCAGTTACTGGGGAATATGGAAAGATATGAGGGTTGATTAATCCACAAGAGAGAGGAATGTCTAAGATTGTTTAAGAGGGGTCCAAGGGGGAGATTATTTATGGGTATTAATTCAAACCCATTTTCTTGAATTTTATTATCATTGGAGACAACCTTCTATTTTGTTGTTGAGTGTTCCTAAAGCCAATCATTAAACCCGTGTAAGAGGGTGAGTGTAAAAGTCACATCCCATAATTAATGGGAGCATGGGGCTGAAGTACAATCAACATTGGGTAGAGTCACTAGTCAAATTACTTTGGGAAAAGAGAGGAAATTCATATGGGGGAGAACAAGTTATTTGTACAGTTATGTTTTTGCATGAACAACAACCAGAGAGAAGGAAAGAAGAGTACTGGAGCTGGAGCAAGAAGGCGGGGAGAATCATGGATCATGTTGGAGCATTTTTGGAGAATTTTGGAGCTGAAAAATGAAGAACCAATTGTCAGGCATAAAGAGTGAACTCTTGTGTGAGTTTCACTTTAAAAACAAGTGATTGTTGTTGTTTTTACTGGTAGTTTTCCTAGAAGTTAGTTCCATTTATTTCCTAGTAGAGATATTACTAGTCACCTGTGTCGGAGAGACCCTAATAAATGAATGAGACACTCGATGGACTGAGAGCAATGAAGGGGTACATTCCTTGGGTTGAGCAAGTCAAGAGGAAGAGAACTGGTGGAAATTGGGACAATTGTAGGAGAATACCAGTGGGTTATTGGATATCTAAGTCGTGAGTGGACAGTGAAATACACCCTTTTATTTTGGATTATTGGCCCCATATTGGGGGTGACTTGGTGTTGAGATCTAGAATAGAAAGTATACGGTTGGGTTGAACATCCTTCCCAAGCAACTAGTTGCACAAATGTTTTAAAAAGATAGTGTTTATCTATTTTCGAGTTATCTTATGAGTTTCATGGATATGCTTTTACCCTGTATATGAGAATGGTTTTATGTTCTATTTTAGATTATATATTAGTTGCATTATTTTCATTTATAATGTTATAGATTCATTTGATTATGGGTATCATAATCTAGTTTAAATCTGTGTATAATTCGTAGTTGGTAAGCTACAAAAATTTAATTAGCAAAAGAAACTTCGAATTCATGTGTATTTTATGCAAGTAATGTTTCCTCGATTAAGTTGGGGAACATTACAGATTGGTATTAGAGCCACGGGTTCAACATCAAGCTTGCATGGGCCAGACTCAATACATAGAAGATGAATTTGTAGAATTAAAGCTTAGAGGATGTCCAAAAATTATTTTTCAAAGTTACTCCAGTGAAAGTGGTGATAAATTCATGAGGAAACTGAGCTCAGGGGTTAAAATCCTCAATTTTAACCTTTGTTTGAGATTTTTTGGGCCTATAATTGGTCAAATTTTGGACATTACAAAGTAGCCAAGGTGAAATTGGGTGAAATTGGGCAAAAGCCCCACTTTCTACAATGAAATTCATTGAGAATTCGATGTGGGAGTGCCAAATTTTGGGTGCAGAGGTAGACTTGATGTGCACAAGGTCGGAATTTTCCATAGAAAGATTAATATCATAATTTCATGGTAGCCAAGTGGAAATTTTGAATTCATGCATTTTTGAAAATTTTGGAAAATTCATAATTTTGGGATTTTCAGTACATGACGTCAACAGTGACGTGGAAACCATGTGTAAAGTGATGTGGCAATGGTGATGTCGACTTCCATTGTAGTGGGCCAATGGAAATCCATGGTGGCAAGGTCGGGATTCTGGAGTGCATGGTTGTGACCCCAATATCTGACATAGGTGCAACGTGGATGAGGCGATAGAGATCGATACAATAAGTGGTATCCCATGGGTAGCAGCGTGGTTTTGAGAAATTTCTTGGCGATGTGAAACCAATGAGAATGTGACACCTATCATGGGTGGTTTGTGGTATTGCATTACGGTCGTTAACCTTGAACACTTCGATGATGTGATATCAACCACCAATCATTGATTTCTCCGAGCATCCTTCGTCGTTAGATCTGGAGCATGCATCTTGTGCTCCAGAGGTAAAGGTGCGGAATGGGACCCACCCATCTTTGTGACTAATGAGGGAGTGTTAGGTGGAGGTATGGTAGTGGATATGGGACCTACCCATCGCCGCGGTAAATAAAGAGGCTCTAGGTGGAAGGGTGGCAAACAAGGTATGAGTGGGGTGGTGATTCGATACCATACATAGTATTACATCACTCACAAAGAGGTTTTCCAAAAGTCTTTAACAATGTGAAGCCAATGGGAGGATTCCAGTTGTAATTGGATGATAAGTGGTATTGTATCGTGAGGTTTCGTTAACCCCCATTCAATTTCACCATGCGAAATGGATCCCTCGTCATTGATCTCCCCTAATCATCTACTTCGTTCGATCAGGGAATGCAACATGCGTCAGGGAAAAGGGTGCAGGATGGGACCCGCCCATCCCTGCAACCAATGAAATGGTTCCAGGTGGAGGTTTGACAGACAAGGTTGGACCTTGTCCCATCAATGGTCATACAGGGTACCACATGGGTATCTAGGTACAATGGGGCTCAAAATAAAATAAATTAAAGAATAAAAGGAGAAGGAAAGGGGAAAAGAGAGAAGGAGGAAGGACAAGGTTGAGGAGGCAAGGCCAGGATGGCCAAGAGGGTGACATGGAATCACCCTCAAGGTGCCATGTGGACCCAGAATTCCACATCAGCAACCACGTCAAAAAATATGCTACATAGGCAAATTTGTCCTACAATTTCAAAAAAAAACATTCTCGAGCCAAAATTGGCCATAATCGAAGCATAACAACTCAGAAGAAGGTAAGATTTTATCATTTTTTTCTGCATTATTGAGGGCTATAGAATTTCCAGAGAGGGCCACTAGCCAATTATGCTTTTATTTTCCATAAAATGAAAATTACCTATTTTTGAAGATCATGGTCAAGATCAGTGGCAGGAGCACAATTACTGCTGAAGTCTTCTATAGAGTGTCAGAAAATAAGACATGAAGCTACTGTGAAAAGGGATTGGATGGATTTAAATGAGTTTGGAGTGGATATTGGGGACTTGTACCTAATGGAACATGGAACCCATATAAGGATATACGTGTCTACCAAAGCTCCCCATCTACTCCTGAGGTTCATGCCAGACAGACTCGTACTCCAATAAATTGTGTATCAAACTGTCATTCATAGAGTTGGAGGAATGTTGTATTAGGAAAAGAAGGCTATCTGGCCCCCACTGTCATTATGGGTTGGTTCATATTCATTTGGAAACATAAAATAGGCATAGGATGAAGTAAACATGTTACTGTCATATCACTTCGAAGAAGAAATATTCTGTAGGCACAATCCCAAAAAGGTGTTCAAGGAGTATTGCATCCAAATCAAACACACCTGGGAGTATACTTCAACTACTTGGGAAGAGGAATAAGTACATTGCGGGGAAAAAACTTATGATGAAGTCATTACCATGCGACAAGGAAAACCCACAAGAAGGATTGTCGATGAGGAGAAGGCCTGTGAAGAAGCACAAAAGAAAGAAGAAGAGGAGGCAGCATCAAGAACATATGTTGCAACTACATCGAAACGTTCCAAAACAACTGAAGAGGATGAACCAACAACAGACAAGAAAATAAGGAAGAAGGAAAATATCCAAAAGAAGAAGGAAGACGTTGTTAAAAAGAAGAGAAATATCATAGAGGCTAAGGCAAAGGTAGAAGCTAAGGCAGCGATAGTAGTAGCAATGTAATTGATGGAGGTAATAAAAGAAGATACAAAAGTGACAATGGATAGGTGTGAGGTAACAAAAGAAGATACAAAAGTGACAATGGAATTGATGGAGCAACACTTTGTCCAACCATGCAAAGTTCACATGATGATTCAAGCATTCATGGCCACCCTCGCAAAGGACATGAAGACCCTCATAGATAACTTAGTCGCACATGAAACAACTCTCAAGGAACTTCCATATCACAGGATCATCTAACTCGATGAACAATATGAAGTATGGGTAGCCTACATCAAGGACAAAAGGACATGAACAAGACAAAATAGAAAATTCGAATTGCCATCAACTACACTCTATTTTGTCTTTTTCCCAAC
>JZKD02S0950459.1:49574-59596 GCA_000966675.3 Picea glauca
AAACAATAATGAGTCATATTTACATCAAACAATATTGGGTCCATTACCCAAACCTTTGTGCTATGGGGCTTTCTTCAAGGGTTGACATCAATGACAACCAACCTTAATCAACAGGTGCAAGTCTACATTATGTGAATAAATGAATTGAGGTCAAACACAATGAGACATCGTTTGATTACCGGTCATTGATGTATACCGTTAACAAACGTGAGACAACCTATCGATAACGAAAGTAGGTATCAAGGCATCGAGTACATTCTTACAAGTGTGAATAAAGGAGTCGGTGTCGAACACCTAAAGAATTCATTGATTAGGAGACATTGATGTATTCCCAACTGTCGATGGCGAGAGAACCTGCCACTAATGACTGCAAGCCTCAAGGTACTCATAAGACTCTAGGTCTCATTTCCATAATAAATGAGATGAATTCGATGGAAATAGAACCGTTGAAAGGAAAGCATTAAGGCATCTCTCATCAATCAACATGAGGTACAAAGAAGGAGCTTCATGATTTGGTGGAAATCGGACGAAGATCATGTTCATGAACCAACAACCTTGTGCGTCTTTTGCGTGTGCCAAGTGCAAGCAATACATGGAAAAGACCCTCTGAATAGCAGCCAATGATGAAAACTGCTAACAAAGGTGAGGAAACCACCAATAAGGCTAATGGAATCCAAGACACTGCACGAATCCTAATGTGTGAATAGATGTCTTGTCGTCGAACACAAGGGAAACCACCCAGTCAATGATAAATGATGGAATGTTGACTGTTGGGTTCAAGGTTACCTACCAATGATGAAATTAGGGCTAGGGTGCATGATATGAATACAATATCATGTGATTCTGAGATAAAATGAGGGTATGGACGACCTGCAAAGTCAAGAGTTATGAGGAGTAGCCGACACAGGTTGATAGACTTCCTTTGAACAAGAGCATGAGACATGTGGAGGACTCCGGCAGCATAGACCCAATGATAAAACTATAACATGTAGGAGGCATCAATGAAATTATCTATAGGGATTGGAAGAGTAACTAGTCGGTAGAGAAGGCTCTGTAACGAGTTTAGCTTCCTAAGGCCATGCTAATCCAAAAATTATGATGATGAATGGACTCGATAACTTTGTGCTCTATTCAAAGGCGACACGACTGCTGCCAATACAAGATAATACTCCCTTCCCACCCGTATCTTTTTGTTTTTTCATAGACAAATGAATGCTATGATACAGAGGAGGAAACGAGTGTCACAAGTAAGAAAAACTAGTTCCAGCAGTGGAACATACCTATGCTCAATGCAGGAAAGTGCATGCGGGAGATGGAAACTCGGGGGAATGTTCCCTCCTAGGTATAGGGTGTCAAATTGTGAAGGATATAAAAAAGGTTCTACTTGGTTGAGGATGCAAAACTGGTGAGGCAAACAATTTATAACGCAAAGCGAGAACCGACTATAGGCTCAATACTGCAAGCAAGGGCATGAGATGCAATCACAACTTAATTCCAAAAATGTCCTTTTTTATGTCTTTTAGTCTACTTGGTGTAAAAAAGGGATAAACTTGTGCCAAACATACATCTTTTTAAATCCAATTTATGAGTGTGAAGGAGACAATTTCACTCAAAAGTATTTTCACTTTTTGATAACGAGTCAGAAAAGAGATTAACTAATACTCACGACCTTTCAAGTCCAACTTAACGAGTGTGAAAGGGACAAATCACTAGGCAATATTTTCATTTTTTAAAGACGAGTTGGAAAAGAGATTAAATTAAACTCGTTTGGGAGTCCTCGGGGTATAAGGCTACATGTTTATGAGTGCGAAATGAGGCTCAACATCAAGTCATGTATTAGCTATAAGGGACTCCCGGTCCTAAGGGAAAAATCTCAGCATGGGCACCAAATGCAATAGAGGATCTAACTAGGGCACCCATGTTTGGTAAGTTTCTACCACTTGATAACGACATGACTTATAGCAGATGGAAGGTTCTGTGTCACAAAAAATGGGTTTGTACATAAGGCATAAAGGTGACAGTTATAGGATAATGTGGAAATTCATAATGAAGTGTGTTATCGCATATTCTTGCAAGGGGATGTTTTTCCTTTAAAGTTGGCCAATGGGTGACCAGATGCGAAAGAAGGGGTTTAAAAAACCCACAAATGTGTTTTATCCATGATCATCGGTCGCGACCAAGCTTATTTTTCAACGGTAGAGATTCCTTGCAGGTAGGACAGATCGACGGTCTGCAGAAATCAAGACTCCAAAAGGTGGTTAAAATTGTTTGTCAAAGTCCTGAAATGTTGAGTCCCGAAATGCTGAAGTCCTAAAACCCAAGATTAGTGGGAGCCATCCGATCCAATGGTGATAGGTGGCAGTTGATTAAATGATTTCGCGGAATCGGGTTTCGGGAGTTTTCAAGTGAGCCACAAGCAATTGTCGCAAGTCACGATATTGCAAAATAGATCTGGGTCGTTTAAACTAGTGGGGCACGTGGTGCCTGACCGACGATTTTGCAGTTTTGGTGGATCGAGAAATCTGAAGTCAAGAGTATGGAAACTCCTGATAAGAAAAGTCTCGAAACGCCTTGGGAAGTTTGGGCCCATGGTCATAGCCCCTGGTATTATGGTGAATGGGTCCAAGAAAGAAGGTTGGCACCCATCGTGGAGCTGGTGACTTGGGGCCTCCGAGGAATCATCCCGGCTGTCAATTTTAAAGCAGATCCAACCGTTGATTTGGATGGGGCAATTTCATGAAATCGGGCATCGAGAGTTCTAAAGTCAAGTGTGTGGGAATCCCCAAAAGGTGAAGTCACGAAAACACCTGTGGATATAAGCGTCAGGTCAGGACCCGAGGTCACATACTGCATGGAGCGATGGAGCGGAGTTGTGTTAAAGGGATGAAAGCGCCCATATTGGTTACAGAAGAAAATCGGCATGGCCTTGAGGTGCCTATATTGACTCAAAAACGTTAGGGGCACCGCCTAGAGCATTCATGAGTGTCAAGCCTCACCCTGATCCCAATGAAAGTAGTTAATGGAAATAGGGGGCAGTGGTTGAGACCTCATTTCACCCATAAATGGAAAGCATGGGAGAATGGTCATGGTGGCAGGATGACAGCCTAGAGTTCCTCTATAAATGGGTTTTCCTGCAAAGCCCACGCTATTTTAAATTTGCGTCTAACAGAGGAAAACATGTGCAGTCTGACAAGAGAAGAAGAAGACATGAAGCCTTGAATACATTGACCAGAGCGCGCTTCTGTAGGGAGCAAGTTGCTTTGAGTATATATACTCAGTTTTTACATTTTGTAATGGTCGATGGTTGAGCTAAGCTCCCGTATTGTAAAGTCTTAATGAAGCTCTGGTTCTTCTGGTTATGTATTTGTATTTGAGACTTATTGTTTAATGTAAGTCAACTTTCTTTCATATCTTTGTAACAACTATGTTACAACAGTCAAAATTGGAGGATCCAGTCGAGGGTAGTTATGTTTTTGTGATGTAGGCTTGATCACAGTGACATCGTGACCAGTTTTAATCAGTTGCTTGTGTTTTTATCCAATGCTAAATGACGCAGGCATGGATGATCCAATCAGGTTGTTGTTTTTGAATTGTGATGTATGTTTGATCTCAGTTCAGTGATAATTCCATTCAGTTCCTTGAAACTTTGAGCCAAGTGGATCTTGTCTTCTGATTTTTTCTTCTTTAGGCTACTGGAAGATCGGATGTCCACAACAGACATTTTCATTATCCTCGAGTTCTCCCCCCTACTCACCCTTATTACAAATTACTGACTGAAGTTAGATCAATACCTCATCTGTCTATGCATACTAGCCCGATTTTCTGAGTTGAAGCGATAAAATCTTGAGACTGCATCCATTAGACCACCCTTAAATTTATTCACTATGACATACAAAATGATGGGTATCAGGCTTACTTTTGACACAATCTAGAGGCGACTTTTGGTGCTAACATTTCTGGCGATGTTGCTGGGGACGAAATTGAAGATTTTCCCTAGGTAGAACGACAACGAACTTCTGATTCTGAAGGTGCATCAGAACTTAGTACATTGAGATTGCAACTGTGCACCTAGTGACTCCACTATCTCAGGTCCACTGTTTAAGTGAAATTGCATCTGGATACACTTGTTATCCCCTAGGAGAAACACAACGATCAAATCTGGTCTTTGATGGTGAACAAAGACCAGACACACTCATGCTGCATATCTTTCACCTAGTGACTCCATGATTAAATAATCGATCGGTGACTCCATTGGTTCGAAATGGAAAAAATCCTAGCTCAAAGGTTTTCTCCCTTTAATTTTTCTGTTGTTCCTGGTTTTCCTAATGTTGTCCCTTCTGTGGATGAATGGGGTGATTATTTGCCCATATTTAGAGAACACAAAGAGGAAAACCTTGCTCGACATCTCCATGAGTTTCACGAACTCATGCTTCAGTGGGAGATACATCATGAGGATGTTTTATTGAAGATGTTCATGTTCTCATTGGACTGGGATGTCTGTGAGTGGTATCAATCCTTTCCCCCTACTAGCATTTCCTCCCTAGAACAGTTTCATGTAGCCTTTAATAAGCATTGTCAAAGGTATTATTCCTCTGAGTTAATCTATCATAATTGTTGTGAGGGATGTGAAAGCCATGATCAAGATATGACTGTGCCTAATGAAGGCTGTGAGGATATGGACCATGAGGGAGATGAATATGCTTTGGGCGAAGTTATGGAGCTGGTAAAATATCTCTCTGCCAAACTAGAAAGGTTGGAATATAAAGAAAGCATAGGAGATTTTCCAGTCCTTGAAGCAGATGTTCTTGAAGGCCCTACTGATGATAATAGTGTTGAAGATTTCATAACTGTAGAGGCCTTGATTTATGCTCCTAATGTGCCTATTCTCCCTAGCTTTGATGATTATTTAGATGAAGAGCAGTAGAGCCCCACATCACAATTTGTTGACCAGAGGAGCAGCCAGCCTGTATATGACAGCTATGAATTAGATTCTGAGTTGGATATGCAGGATTTCCAAGAACAGACTGCAGAGTCTTATCCTTTGTTCACTAAAGAAAAATATTATGAGGAAATCAGCCATCTTGGACCTGCAGAAGACACTGAGTAGCATGAGGAAGAGAAGATATTTCTCAAGGTTCCCGTTTATGATGATTATGAATCTGATCCTTGGGAGAGCTATGAAGAAGAAGAGGAGAATCAGAAGGGTCAGTTTGTCTCTTGTCCAGATCCTATTTGCGAGCAACCAATCGACTGGGACTAGTCAGCCTGCATATACTATTCACCCACCTGTGCCTGCTAGAGATTTTTAGCCATGTGTGAGCAGTTGTGTAGCAGAGAAGGCTGTATGTTACAAATTTTCCATAATTTGTCGCTTGGCCTACGAACCTCTGAAGGAACACATGGAGTTGTATTTCCTTCATGTTTTGAAGCTGCCCAGCTTTATCCTAACCTCAACATTAGGAGGAAAGTTGAAAGATGTAGCCGTTTTGCTGTCACGATTGCATTATCTATTATCAATCATTGACAGAGTGAAGGAACTTCCAGTTAGGAAGTTACTTGAATGGATATGGTGGAAGTTTGCTTTCACTTAGCACCATATAAAAATGAATTAGTTTAGGACTGTACATAAATAAGCTCCTTGGAGCATGTATGTTTATTGTTTTTTTTACTTATCAGCTTGTATTCCTCAGCAGGGTGTTTTGAGCTTGACTCCATAGCCCAACAGAAGGCAACTGGAACTGCAAAAGGAGATCTTAGAGCCTCACAGGGAGGACTTTATCCCCCATGGAGCCTAATGTTATCACATATTCTTGAAAGGGGATGTTTTTCCTTTGAATTTGGCCATTGGGTGACCAGATGCGAAATAAGGGGTTTAAAAAACCCACAAATGTATTTTATCCAAGGTTGCAGGCCATGACCAAGCTTATTTTTCAACGACGGAGATTCCTTACAGGCAGGACAGATCGACGGTCTATGGAAATAGGGACTCTAAAAGGAGGTTAAAAATGTTCATCAAAGTCCTGAAATGTCGATTGCTAAAGTCTTGAGATTTGTGGGAGCCGTCTGATCCAGTGGGGACAGGTGGCAGTTGATTAAACGATTTCGCGGAATCAGGTTTCGGGGGTTTTGTAGTGAGCCACAAGCAATTGTCGCGAGTCACAAGATTGTGAAATACATCTTCAAACTAGTGGGGGCACGTGGCACTTGACCGACGATTTTGCGGATCGGGAAATCTGAAGTCAAGAGTACGGAAGCTCCCGATAAGCGAAGTCCCGAAACGCCTTGGGAAGTTCAGGCCCATGGTCATAGCTCCTGGTCTTATGGTGAATGGGTCCAATAAAGAAGGTTGGCACCCATTGCATGGATCTGGCGACTTGGGGCCTCCGAGGAATCATTATGGCCGTCAATTTTAAAGTAGATCCAACTGTTGATTTGGATGGGGCAATTTTGCGAAATTGAGCATCGGGAGTTCTAAAGTCAAGTGTGTGGGAATCCCTGAAAGGTGAAGTCACGAAAGTTCCTGTGGATATAAGCACCAGGTCAGGACCCGAGGTCACATACTGCATGGAGCGATGGAGCGAAGTTGTGTTAAAGAGCCGAAAGCGCCCATATTGGTTACATAAGAAAATCGGCATGGCCTTGAGGCGTCGAGATTGACTCGAAAAAGTCAGGGGCACTGCTTGGAGCATTCATGAGTGTCAAGCCTCACCCTCATCCCAATGAAAATAGTTAATGGAAATAGGGGGTGGTGGTTGAGACCTCGTTTCACCCATAAATGGAAAGCATGGGAGAATGGTCGTGGTGACAGGTTGACAACCTAGAGTTCCTCTGTAAAGGGGTTTTCCTGCAAAGCCCATGCTATTTTAAATTTGCATATGACAAAGGAAAACATGTGCAGTCTGGCAGGAGAAGAAGAAGACATGAAGCCTTGAATACAGTGACTAGAGCGCGCTTCTGTAGGGAGCAAGTTGCTTTGAGTATATATACTCAATTTTTATATTTTGTAATGGTCGATGGTTGAGCTAAGCTCCCGTATTGTAAAGTATTAATGAAGCTCTGGTTCTTCTGGTTATGTATCTATATTTGAGACTTCTTGTTTAATGTAAGTCATTTTTCTTTCATATATTTGTAACAACTGTGTTAGAACACTCGGAATTGGAGGATCCAGTCGAGGGTAGTTATGTTTTTGTGATGTAGGTTTGATCACAGTGACATCGCGACCAATTTTAATGAGTTGCTTGTGTTTTTCCCCAACGATGAATGACTTGGGCATGGATGGTCCAGTCAGGTTGTTGTTTTTGAATTGTGATGTATGTTTGATCTCAGTTCAGTGATAATTCCATTTAGTTCCTTGAAACTTTGAGCTAAGAGGATCTTGTCTTCTGAGTTTTTCTTATTTAGGATGTTGGAAGATCGAATGTCCACAACATACATTTTCATTCTCCTCAATTTCTCCCCCCTACTCACCTTTATTACAACTTACTGACTGAAGTTAGATAAATACCTCATCTGTCTATGCATACCAACCTAGTTTTCTGAGTTGAAGCGATATAATCCTGAGACTGCGTCCATTAGACCACCCTTAAATTTATTGATTGTGACATACAAACTGATGGGTATCGGGATTACCTCTGACGTAATCCAAAGGTGACTTATGGTGCTAACAGAGTGGATACCTATCCTATATGCTCAGTAATGAAAATACCTATTTGTGGTGACAAACGACCGACATAACGTTGTTGTTGGGAAAAATACCCTACGGACTAGCAAACTAGGGTCGGGCTTGCATGCAGATGTTTGACCGAAAATAAATTACTTTTAACCTACAACCCAAGATCAAAACCCCTCTTTCACAGTAACTACATGAAGAGAATCACTAACCTTTTTACTGGCGTTTGATGTAGATCCTCTGTTGCGCTTTGACCACTTGCTTGCACTGCTCCTTCCACAAATAACCTGCAATCAAGACAAATACCAACTATGCATGCATGCTACTTACCTACTCAAGGGTTAGAAATCAAACACAAATTCATCAAATCATAGATAACTCGTGCATTGGGATGGGAAAAGTATTCTTTTTATTAATGAAAATGAACTAACTTACAATCAAAGTTGAGACCGACCACCGCTCCTTGAACCTGATCCTGGGCTCCTCTTCTTTGTCCTCCAACTGCTTTGCGTGAATTCTCCTTTGGCTTGAGGAAAGGATAAAGGGTTGGGACAATGGATTACAAAAATGGGCAGAGTTTCTTCGCTATAATTTTCCCTCCTCCAAATGTTACCCCTACCCCTTCTTTTATAGGCTAGAAGGAGCTAGGGTTTTGGACGAACCCTCGGCCATGCATGGCGGGGAGTTTCAGTTAACTGACCCATAGATTTTTGTTCCGTCGGAAACTTTCCTCTTTTCATGCTTTGTTAGGTACACACGGGCTGTAGTGAGCCAACCAGCATTCACATGCGTGCAGTAATGGGTTAGGGCACGTGGGCCTTGATACAAGAGGATTTTCAAAGAGTTTGTTTAGCAGATGTTTTGGCAATGAAGGGATATGAGTTGGCCTGATGCCAGGTAAGAATGTGTGGTGCAATTTAGGGTTATAACAGATGCCCCATAATGTGTGAGGTTAGAAGAGCATCTGATGGCCGAAATACATTACCTATCTTTTACCAATGTTTACTGATGTACTGAATGAGTGAGCTCAAGGATCAAGAACCAGGAGGTGTCGTCTGCAAAATAAAAAATGTCTCACCGAGGCGGGCATACCCATGCTCGGGATAAAATAGAACCATGGCTACCGATCAAATACACTGTAGATCCATGTCAAATAACTATAAAGAGTAGCCGCGAATAATACACAGCGGAGCTACATCTCGAAATCAGAAAGATATACATATAGAGTACCCATGTTTCAGAAGCTGATGTGGCCTGATGGATGTACTTCAGAGCTCGAGCAACAACTTCAAAATCTTCTAAAACTCGAGTAGGAGTGTAATATGAGTGTACGAATGCACTGCCCAGAGGTCCTCGACGGCTCGTCGGTTGTGTATTTGATAATCTTGATGATCGGACTGAAGGCTTCAGTGATTTCGAACAAAGACTTGATTGGACTTTCAGGATGGCCGGGTATGTGGACAAGAGACATATTGCAGAGGGGCCAACTCAGGCTTAGTAACAAAATTCCCTTGGACAACAGCACGACAAGTGATAGGCAGCATAGATGTTAATCATAAGTCTACGAAGCAGGAGGCAATGCAAACTCTCCATATGTTTGGAAGAGTAACCAAACGGTGGAGGAAACAACTCTATATAGAAAGAAAAGCTTCCTATGGTCGTACTACATCCCATAGTCTGATAATCTAACAGATAGATGTGCTTTATCCAAGGGCGACTCATGATGCTGCCAATAAAGAAAATACCTTTCCCATCCTCTTTTTGGGGTATATTTGATTTTTTTTGTTCTTTTTGATAATTTTTGAAAAAGAATAAAGGAATATTACGTTACAATGGAGGAACGAGTACTGCAAACATACAAGCTTAAGGCACAAGGAAAATACTGATGTTCTGGTAAAATAATACTCGGGAAAATCCTCCGGCGGCCAAAGGTGTTAAGACGCAGAATAAAACTGTCACTAGGTTGATGGATAAGGTATGCAAATGCGGTTGATAGAACACACAATGGTAACGTCCTTCGATGTAAGTTTAAAGAGCCCAGAGAAGGTAAGATCGGTGGTTTTTCATATTTAGAGAGTCTGAAAAAGCATAAAAGGAGACTCCCTTGGGGTACCTTTTTCGACAATAGTCTATTCGGTTCAAAAAAGGGATAAACTAGCATCGATTAGACGTCAATTCAAAACCATTTTAACGAGTGTGACAAGGACAAGATCACTCGGCTATTTTTTCACTTTTAATGAGTCTGAAAAAAGATTAACTATGGACTCCGTCAGGAATATTCTTCTGGACCAATTTAACGAGTGTGAAAGAATAAGGTCACTCGATGATCTTTTCAATTTTAGGGAGTCTGAAA
>JZKD02S0950459.1:83182-98428 GCA_000966675.3 Picea glauca
GTTGGGACAATGGATTACAAAAATGGGCAGAGTTTCTTCGCTATAATTTTCCCTCCTCCAAATGTTACCCCTACCCCTTCTTTTATAGGCTAGAAGGAGCTAGGGTTTTGGACGAGCCCTCGGCCATGCATGGCCAAGAGTTTCAGTTAACTGACCCATAGCTTTTTGTTCCATCGGCAACTTTCCTCTTTTCATGCTTTGTTAGGTACATGTGGGCTGTAGTGAGCCAGCCAACGTTCACACACGTGCAGTAATGGGTTAGGGCGCATGGGCCTTGATACAAGAGGATTTTCAAAGAGTTTGTTCAGCAGATGTTTTGGCAATGAAGGGATATGAGTTGGCCTGATGCCAGGTAAGCATGTGTGGTGCAATTTAGGGTTATAACAAACGTTGAAAACTACAAGAAACCCGGGTTAAAACTGTAAAAACCAACTCAATCTCCTTTGTATTAGTTCATTAGGTGAAAAAATGGATTAAAACTATAGAATGTGGGTAAAAATAGTTTATAAATAGTAATAAAATCAATAATTACTATACCATTTTGATTTTTTACCCAAATAGTGCAAATTGAACCAAAATACCTCCGAGATTCAAATGACGATTGTGGGAGCATCAAGAAATGAAATCATGAACCGTCTGGATCAGGTAAATCTACTTCCCTTCCTCTTCAATTAAATGTTTGAATTAGGTTCCAAATTTTTAGTTGTTGAGGGCGCAAAATGTGAATTTCGGTGTACGCGGGTTGTCTTCAATTAGGCCACGTATACGATGAGGTATACGCTCCTATGTAAACTACAGGGAGCGTATATCAAGCCCTACACGCGAATGTAATTGAAGTAGTCCGCGCACAGGCACACAAACAATAATTTTTAAGGGTTCTAACTCAATTTTTTATTTGTCCTTGGCAGGATGGTTCTTGAATGGAGAGAAAGAGAGCACGAGGAGGTCGATGTTGATGTAGATCGTGATCCGGGGGCCCAAATGGCCTTAAAAAGATGTGGCTTGTATAAATTTCGGGCGCTCAAAGAAATGAGAGCCCGGGTCAGGTTACTCGAGATGCTTGTGGGTTATTGGGACCTTGAGAGTGAAAGCTTCAGTCTCGATGGGAAACCATTGAGAATTGAAGTAGGGGACATTTACTTTTTGACTGGTCTATCACGCTGGGGAGATGTTTTAAACCTCAAATCATGAGGGGCAGGGAGAGGAATGAAAATAGAGGAGTACATCGACACCCACTGTGTAGCAGGGAGTCCTAAGGTAGGGAGTCAACTCCCTATCTGGGAAATAAGCAATCTCAACCTGAATATTATTGTCCTTGTATTGACTAGGATCACAGGTTCATCCTCGTTGCACCAGGCATTGAGGTCTCTCATGTTCTATGCAATGCAATGTATGAGACCCGCAGTATATGACTGGTGTACCTCATTATTGGAAAATATGAAGAGCCAGTTGATAGAGTGCAAACAGGGAAGTAAGAGAAATTTTGGGTTTGCCTCTATCTTATGTAGTTTATTTTTCAAGCGGGTTCCAGGTCTGGGACCTAGAGTCGAGATTCTTCCTAGAGGACCTCGTGATCCAGCCATGGCACAGTGGACCAAGGTAATGAGGCAGCAGGGGGGAGGTAGGGTGCCAACACCCTACAACGAGGATTTCTTCTACTGGTGGCAGCGACAGGTCATTTCCCTAGATGGCTATCCCTATGCATGGATAGACTTCTGAGGAGATCCAGACATGCCACTCTCACCAGGGACCGCCTACGCTGACATAGTTAGATTAAATTTTTTTACATATTTCATATTTTTGTACTTTTGTATAGTAGAACAAAAATATTTTTGGATGGTGCTTAAGTATTGACTAGATGTTTTTGCAATGCAGATGTGGGTCCGTGAAGGCTAAAAGGCTTCCCTTGAAATCAATGGAGGAACAGGGGAGACGAGGTGGCAAGAGGAGAAGCTGAGAGGGTCCTATAAAATGTGCAAGGAAACCTGTCGTGTTTGACTCACATGATTCCCATGGTTCAGGTAGAGGATCTTCCTGAAGCCATGCAGTGACAGGTGGTTGGTGTACCCAGGGCATGGGTATGACTCTTTCAGCATCTCGAAAAAGCCGTAGTTTGCTACCATGACACACATCCAGTGCCACAAGCATATATGTCGTGTGATATTGTAGTACCGGATATATATGTGTATTGAGGGTATTAGCCCCAATTTTGTACTATAAACACCATATTTTTTGAAATATATAAAAAAGGATCTTCAGCTTTACTCATATTTTAAAATGTGTATATTGATGATGTGGTTGTCGTTGCTTTAGTTATGTGACAAATGCCAATCTAAAATGAAATTAGCATAAGCATCGGATGCATGATTAGAACTCCTAGGAATGTGATAATATGTAATAAAATCAAACTATCGTTCTAAAAGACGTACCCGTAGGAATCGTCGGAGTAAAGTAGGATCGTGCACGTGGTAACTTCCGTTCAACTAACATACTACTAACTGGGAATCTAGGCGAATTTCTAATGAATGAATACCATGTGTGATAGCATCGCGCAAAAGTTCTATAACGACACTATATTCGGCCACATTGTTCGTGGATGGCCCTAGGAATATGCCACCTGAAGACACCAGTAGACCTTCGGGTTATTAAACCACCCATGCGGCGGAAGCCAAGTTCCGTGTATGATGACTGGCTCCATCTGCGAGGTAGACCGAAGACTCCGTTGACATCTATCAACCAAGTGAAAACTCGATAAGCAACCCGAAGACGAAAATAAAAATATATATACACTAAATTACATTAGTATAGAGAGAGTTCCACCTAAGCCTATGGCTCAAGCGTAATATCTTTTTAAGTAGAGCCCATTTATGGGCTCGACCAACCTATTCCCTTCATAATATTCTAACTCATAGACTCCTTTTTCTAACACATGTCGTACAATATAAGGACCGTGCCACATGGGTTTAAACTTGCCTGCCCCCAGTGGTTCTTTGGCTTGATCATACAAGAGGACCAAGTCACCCTCAACGTACAACCAAGGATAGACAAAATTATCGTACTGGACCTTGACACATTTTTTATTGGCCTCGATAGTCGTAGAGGCGTCTCGACACTGCTCATCAAGACTCTCTAGGTGTACAAGGAGTCACTCGAGATCGGAAGTGTCAGGTAGGAGAACGAATGCCAACTTAAGAGAAGGGATTTCACATTCAATTGGTAATATCGACTCCACACCGTGTACTAACTGGAAAGGGGAAAAGCCAGTGGCAGTCCTGACCGAGGTTCGATATGCCCAAAGTGTAGGATATAGCATGATGTGTCAGTCGGACTTACTCTGACTGACAATTTTTTGCAAAATGGTCTTGAGAGACTTGTTGACGGCCTCTACTTGTCCATTTTCCTAAGGATAATAAGGAGAAGAATGACCATGTCTAAAACCCATCTTAGCTACTAGTTCTTCCATCATTTCATTATGAAAGTGACTGCCATGATCATTGACAATCTCACTCAACATACCGAACAGAGCGATAATTTGATTGAATACGAAGAAGGCGACAGTCTTCCCATCAGATTTAACTGTAGGTATGGCTTCGGCCCACTTAGTGAAGTAGTTGACGACCACATTAATGTGTTGGTGCCCCCCAGCCGAAGTTGGGTTGCAATCGACGAAGTCCACCCCCCAATTAGTGAAGGGACCGACGATAATGACTGTGTGAAGAGGGGCTGGGTGTGAGCGCATTTTTTGAGTGAACACCTAGCAGGGGTGACACTTCTTAACTGCTTCAATACAATATTTAAATATAGTAGGCCGGAAATAACCGGCTCGCAAAATGTTTTGGGTTTTCGCAAGCCCAGATAGATTACCACCACAAACCCCACTATGGAAATCTTTTAGGATAGACTCGGCCTCTCCGTGAGTTAAAAAATGACGCAAGATATTGTCTAATCCTCGGCGATACAAAGTGTCACCTATGATAGTATATTTCTTAGCTTGGTATCTTATACGCCGTCGGTATTCTCGTGAGAGATGCTGAGGGAACTTCAAGGTTTAAAGATAGAGAACAATGTCTCCATACCAAGGGTCAGACGACGAGACAAGAAAAATGTGTTTGTTTGCAAACAAATCAACATGGATAACGTCCTCATATAATCTTGGAAAATCGGATATTAACTCCACAAAGACTAGTGATTTCTTGGATTTCACAAAGGAAAAATCGAGATCAAACTCTTGTAAAATGACAATCCATTTATTATATTTTCCCCCTATGATACGCCTGGTAAGGACATATTGAAATGGATTGACATCCACTACCACAGTAGTCTTACAGAGTAATATATAATGACGCAAGCTCTGGACTGCATGAACGACAGCCAAAGCTATCTTTTCAACATGAGTATAATTAAGTTCAGGACTGACTAAATTTCGACTGAGATAGTAGATGACGTTCTCATGGAGCTCATCATCCTCTTGAACTAGAACCATATCGATCGTATCCTCAGACGCGGTGATATAAAGCAAGTAATCTCTACTATAGTCAGGAGGCCTCAGCAGAGGTGCTGACACCAAAGATTTCTTCAAAGCATTGAAGGACTCCTAGGCTCGCTCATCCTAGATAAAAGGGGTGTCCTTCTTCAAGAGACGCATGAAACCTTTAGTGATATTGGCATAATTCACTATGAATCGATGAAGAAAGTTAGCTTTCCCCTGTAAAACCTAAAGTTGTCTAATCGTGCGCGAGGGAGGCAACCAAAGTATTTACTCAACCTTTAGTGGATCTACCATGATCCCAGTCTCAGAAACTAGAAAACCTAAAATACGACCAGACTTAACGCAAAAGATGCACTTGTGAGGCCTCAACCAGATTCTATAGTAACGACATCTTTAAAAAACAAGTAGAAGGTGAGTAGTGTGATCCACTCTCTTGCAAGAGTGAGCAGTAAGATCATCAAGTTAGGCTTAGACTATATGCTTAAGATCATGAAAAGAGAAAGTCATGGCACGTTTAAAGGTTGCTCCAGCGTTTTTAAGGCCGAAAGGAATTTTTCCGTATGCGAAAGCACCCCAAGGAAAAATAAATGTCGTATTGTGTTGATCCTCAGGTTTGATTTGAATTTGGTTATACCCTGAAAATTTGTCCATAAAATAAGAGTGGTGATGCATATCATCCCAAAGTTTTTCGGAACCATTCATGGCTTCGATGATGGCTTCGTTCGAAGGAAAAGTCCCATCGAGGCAATCATGTGAACAAGACAATGAAGTGGCCCACATGGGCCTAAGAATGGGATCCTCCTCGTCCGTCGGCGAGGGAGCAGGATCAAGTTCGACGGAAGAGTCGAGAGCAACTTGATATGCAATCTCTACTGCTGATAGTGGCATGGCCATTCCAGTATGCCACTAACCTTCACAATATGAAGTCGGGAAAGGTAGGGTCCACGAATCACTAAAGTAGGAAGTGCAGAAAGGAATGGACCTCCCTATCGAGATGGGCCTACTAGACATGGCATAAACTTGGTGATTCGGTGTCATGAATTTGAAAGTACCCATAAGGGAAGAATACATTCCGACACTGATATTCTCAGTTGTCGGTTGAGAATTGTCAATCACGAGGATTGATGGTCCAAGAGATGCATTAGGACTAGAGAACACAAAGGATAACTGATCGATCATCACGATCTTCCCTTCATTAGGAAAATAAAGAGTACGGAAGACAGACGACACAACGACGATCATAGGATAAGTCCAATTGCAACCTAGTAATAGGTTATAATCAAGAGGCGCATCAAATACCTCTACCTCCACCTCTACCGTCTTCCCACCTAACTAGACCTGAAAGGCAGGCAGAATACCGTGACGGTAGAAGGAATGACTGTCGAAAGCAGTCAACATGTTCGATGACTTGGAAAGATTCGGAGAACCGAGAGCTTTCCAAAAGACTAGGGACATCACACATGTAACAACGCCTTCATCAACAACCGCACGTTTGATGGTATACTTTGAGTACTCCACGTGGATTTGGAAAGCCACATGCTAAGGCAAGAGAGGCTTAACATATGTGACCTCAAACTTGATAAATTTTGAGCCACTGGGTTCTAGAGCTCCTAAAGCAGAGAGTACGACATTCCTCTATGAAGTACACGTTTGGAGTACCTCCAAAGCCGACATCGCACAAGGGGTTTGACCCAGGTCCTCAACAATAGAGTAGTTCTGGGTGGCTCTAGCATTTGGATTATAGGTAGAGTGCTTGAGTACTCCTTTCGGAATACAAAGTGGTGGCTCTGGTTTCTCACTCTGTAAAGTCATCTCCAGAGGAGGAGGAGGAGATTCTAGACCAGGAATAGCTTGTGAAGAGCTATAGTCTCGATATCGAGTGGCTACATGAACTTTCGCATCGAACATATTGATACATAAATGGTCGCCATCTTGCGATGATGGGTTTTGACTCCCACCAGCCACATTTTCTGCATTAGAGGAGCTCAAGGCCATGTGATGATTATGTGGGAATGGATTCGTCAGCACGACGGGCGGTAGAGATAGTAGCCTCGCAACTTCTGCAAGTTTGGGGAATAAATGGGTAAGGTGATCATCTGTGCAAATATTACAAGGAAACTTCACCTTACGTCTTTCTCATTTTCCCTCTCCAGCATTACTACCTGTCTTCTCATTATTATTATTGTCCTTGGGTTTATTACCATTTTTCCCACCCTTACGGTTATTACGTCCTTTCTTCTTAGTCCCTCTTGGTTGTTGGTTACCATTTGGGTTGGCCGACGATTTCACGGAGTGTACATTCACCGATTGAGTGGGGTTGGAAGACATAGACGAAGCTGGCCCTCCTACAGACTAGTTTAAAGACAACTCTTTCAAATGGTTTGTCACCGAGTCTGTGGAATTTACATTGGCGGCACCTACAATGCCATCGACATGAGGTCCGTGCTTTTGCCTAAGGTCGTAATTTGACCGCGATGCATAAAAAATAAGGTGGTATAACATCCCAGACTGAGCATATATCAAATCTAACTGCTTGGCTCTAAAGATCACCTCTTCCTCAGTGGTAACCCCAGAAGTAGCAACATCCTTCAAGATAGGAGTGTGCAAAGACTTAAGAAACCATTCTAAAATAAAGGCCAGGGGTATAGGGGTCTTAATCAACCTCTTCCGTATACGCCACTCCTGGATATGGTCCGAGATATGAGTGGCGGTATTCTGGCATAAAGTTGACAATAATTCTAGGCCAACATCATAACAAATGGGCAACTGGAAGTGGTTAAGAAAGACCATCACCAATTGACTAAAAGTCCCATATGCCCCCCTAGGAAGCTCAATATACCATTTCGCAGCAACTCCGATGAGGGTGCGTTGAAATAATCTCAAACGAATAGAATCGTCATTAAGGGAGTTTGATGAGCAACAAAGGTGAAAGGTAGTGACGTGATCACCATGATCCTCTCCATTCTTACCCTTGAACTTTGGGATGTCTAAAGGAAGTTTGGTGGGGACAGGGGGGCATGTAGGATCGTGACTCACAGGGTCATTCATTAACTTAGACAAATCTGGTAGATTAAGCATGGCCAAAAAAGGGAGAAGGGGTTGAACATCTAGCCCCAACCTCCCGGGAAATATTGCACTTGCGGAACTGCAGGCCATCTAGGGTTCTGGTAAACACCATGGCCCTGTCCGGCATTATAAGGCCCTCCTCCGGGCTGATTCATATAGGGTTGGTTGGGCATCATTCCAATTGGAATGTTCTGTTAAGGGTTATAGAAATTGCCCCCAACCAGATTGGATCTGGGTTGGGGGTTTCCCAAAGCATGAAACTGACCTCCTCTTGGTGGGAACCCGGAGGATAGAGGCAGATTCGTCATGCCAAATATATTGGTCGGAATATGCACTGAGGAAGTGGGGTTGTAGGACGGAACTTGAGTCGAAGCTTGTCCGCCAGATTGATTATTCCACCCAGAAGTAGGAGGATTGGACCTAGGGTTAAAAGCAAGAATGCCTCCCATATTAGGATTCATTTGAGGGATTTTATATCCACCAAACGAAAAAGGAGTGTAGGGAGGTGTACTACCCCCAAGCCCAATGCTAGCATTAAGGCCAACAGCTAGGATGGAGTTCGAAAACTGCGAAGTAAAGTTGGGCATACCATAAGAAACGGAACTAGAAGCCATAGGGATGGACTAGACATTGTAGCTCGATGAGTGGCCAAGAGACCCAAAAGGGTTCGAGGCAAGAGATTGAAGATTTACTATAGGCCAGGCCATAGTAATGATAGGTGCCTCTGGCACTACAACCATAGAGTTGCAGGAGTCGAAGGAGTGCCATTAACTATAGTAGGTATGGGAGTCGAAGGGATCCTAGTGTTATGAGGACCATATTCAGTACTCATCCTTGTAGAATGACAAGTTTGAACGGTGGATGTGTGTGTACCACTCCTAATAACTCTATGACTTTTAGAAGGCAAAGACTCGAAATCCGATGGTAACTGTAACAAGCGACGGGACCGACGGGGAGGCTATTCTGACTCCACGATGACTTAAGACTCTAAAGATAAAAGTTATATCCTAAGGCCAACTAGTAATCAAAGAGCACACCAAAAATCAAATGGCCAATATGCATGCAAATGGGGTAAAGTGGTTGAGTGGCCTCCCTCCCTAAAGAAGGTATGTCTCGCCCAAGAGGGGCCTGAGACTCCCTGCTAAAGATCGGAGGTAACAGAATCAGTTATAAGGGCCCTCGTGGGCTTAACAACCAGTCGGTCAGATCCCCCCGGAGAGGTAATCCTCCATAAAGGTTGTGTGATGTCCGACCCTTATCTGACCTAGGGTGCCTGCAGAATAACCCCTGCAAGTAATGTCTAAGACACCTAAGTGAAGCAACTAATAAACCACTATATAACCGATGCACAGGCAAGCAGTCGTAAGTCAGATCCACCATATGGGTAGGGTAGCAAAGCCCAAAACCTTGAAAGCACCGCCTCTCACGGAGGTAAAGGCACTAACAAGATCCCCATATACGAATAGATCCCCAAAAATATCTCTGACGCTAGGAAGGTATCAAGGGGATATCCCTTCAACCGAATTCTCATGACCTCGTGATTAAATCCGGTGTGAGCGAAGCCTCCTGATCTTACCAATTATACAATGGATTTCTCCACTCCCTGACTTGGACACATATGTTGATTTAATTGCCTTGGAGAAGTTTACTCACAAAATCCTATTCCAAGGCACTAAATCCTAGGCTAGTTTGTGCACCCTAGAAAATAAAATTGTTACTAATAAATTTTAAATTATAGCATTGATTTTATGGCCGTGATTACTCAAAAAGGTATGGTAGTGAAACTCATGGTGTTATGACTCTGCAAGGAAAGTAAATATGAAAATAATGCAAAGTCCTAAGTTTAACTTTCAATGAATGATATAATTCTAAAAACCAATGCAATTTTCAAATTCAATTCTGCAATTCAGAAGTAAAAATGCAATCTTTCACTATATGCACTAAGCTAATGAAAAAGATTCAAAAGACAAAAATGCCAAGCAATGCAAAATGCCTATTTTTTTTGCGTTTTCAATATAACAAAACTGAAAATGCATGGACTGAAAAGTAACTTGATATATAACCCTACTGTGTATAAAAAGAGACAACTCAAGCAGGATACCAAGCAGCAAAACAACTAGCCCAATGTTCAAGGACAATAAAAAATGAAAAAACGATGAGAAAGACTCCGCCCAGAAATTCAACCAAAAGAGGAATTCTCGTCATCCCACAAGAACTCAACAGGAACTACAGAGACCTAAGAAGGATCAACAAACATCAAATCCCACCCAGCAAACACCAAACCAAGCAAACAAGCAAGGAAAAGTGGTGTACGTGACTGTTCAGGCAAACAGAGCGTATATACGCATCTTGCAGTGAGACAAACTATGTATGTACGCGACTGTCAAGGAAAAAGGCGCGTATATGATTCAAAACAAGGCCATGCAAGGGAGAAAGGATGGAAAATCATACCCAAAGTGAACAAGAACTGTCAAGGAATGATACAACAAGAACCGCAATAGAAACAAGATCAATCTAAGGAGAAAAGTACTCCAAACACTAAGAAAGAAGATAAATTCCCCAGTATGGTCGCCAATTCTATTACGAGGAAAATTTCTCTATGGCTAGGGTAAACCACAATAGATGGATATGATTGCAAAAATCAACTCTATCCTAACAACCAATGCTATATAAACCAATGTGCAAGCGAGATAAGAAAGAGGCCTACCTCGTTCAGATGTTCGACGAAGTCCACCGTTGAGCACTTCGACCCAAAGCTATGTACCTGCAACAAGTTCTCAACAAACAAACAAAACAAGGATATGGTGGTAATATGAAAGGTTAGCACATTAGATAACATAATCCATCAATATACATAACAAATACGCCCATGGATAATAACTCATATATTTGCAAGATATTAATTGGACGGGAAAGGAGTATTTCTACTAATAAATGATCAGCAGAAGTGAAAACATTACAGACTTTCGTGTCGGCACAGTTCGGAACCGAGAAACTAAGTTCCTTCCAGCTAGGCCTCCACCACTTCAATCCTCCACCAAAGGCAAGCTCATAGAAGGGAGACAATGAGGTTCTCCATCAATAAGGGAAGAGCTTGGGGACTGAACACTGTGTTCAGACTTAAAGGACAAAGGGATGCAGACTCAATATGAAGTAAATAATTTCTCCAGAGTAACTTTGCTCTCAAATTTGAATTCTTTCTCCTTTTCCATAGCTCGGAATTGGCCCATTTATAGCCTTCAAAATGGAATTGAAGGGCCGAGTCAGAACATTTCCAGTATATGGAAGGCCAAGGATCAAAGATCTCCCGTCGTGACATGGAAACCCGAAATTTAATTTTGATTTTTTGGCACAAATCCCGATGTACGCGGGTTGTAGTGGAGCAGCCTATGTATACACTTGCTGTATAGTGTGAAAGATGTGTACAAGTGGAAAAATTTGTATTTTTGTCTCTGGATTTTATCAACAGGGAAAATAAGTCTACATAGGGAAATGGAATAAGGCCCTCTGTGCAGGATTGCATAGGGTGAGGCAAATCTTTCTATAACACTTATGGATGTAGAATTCAATGGCATGCAACAACAAAATCAACCATGGAAAAGTGCCAAGAAGTAGCCCAAAAGGTGCGCCCTAGTTAGTAGACTAGGTGAGTGAAGCTAGAGAGCTAGTATAGGGTTAGGTTAGGAGTTAAGAGAGTGTTAGTAGCTAGGGTTATGCAACCCTAATGGCTGTAGGTTAAATTTTGTAACATCAATTAAAGTAGTGGTAGAGAGGGGATGCCCTAGTAGGGGAAGACTCCTCTCAATGAGGCAAACCAACTTCAAGTGAGAAACCTTTCAAAAGATCAAAATTTGTGTTTTCGGAGGCAATGATTTTATATCTCCAATGAAAAAAATATATGACTAGTGCCTTTACTATTGGGTTAATGGAGTCAAATAAATAAAGAGCTAAAAAAATCTACCTCCTTGGGGGTGTAAGCCCTTTTACTTCCCAAGGCAAGTTTCTCTAGTTAGGGTTTAAGCTAAGAGTTTGTATGCCCTTATACTTATCTTAGCAAACCCTTGTCTAATCAATMAGATGAAGCAATAAAATGATGAAGACTATGGTGGGGKKGTATTCCCTTATACTTCCCACCTAGCTCCTAGCACAACAATCCTTGACTTGAAAAAGAATGATAGCATAAGAGTAAAATACCATACCAAAATCAAGAAATATGCCAAGATAATCCACCATAAAATCTAGAAAAACATCATCCAAGGCCAACGCCTCACTCCTCCATCAACCATTCATCAAGATAGCCATAAACAAGTGCACAAGAGACAAATAGAGCTAAGTGTAGCGAAAATGTCAGACAAATACTTCTCACAATGAGGGAGAGTTATGTTAAAATGAGATCTTAT
The DNA here is from genome assembly GCA_000966675.3 of Picea glauca. Taxonomy (NCBI): domain Eukaryota; kingdom Viridiplantae; phylum Streptophyta; class Pinopsida; order Pinales; family Pinaceae; genus Picea; species Picea glauca. Next base: position 95,138 of record JZKD02S0950459.1, read on the forward strand.
GATCTCTTATTTATACAAAATGTCACCAAGGTGACTTGTCCATAATTTAAGGGGTAAACCAAAACAGTAGGGGTAAACAACCCTAATATTTCTCCCTTTAACAAAGTAATATTAAACAATTCATTTAAATTTTCACTTTTGCACAAATAAACCCTAATTTTACATGGATGTCTCCCCTTTAGGGGACATTTTTCCACTTTGAAGAAGTCGTTGGTGTTGGAGAAGCATGGGTAGGTCTCCAAAGGCCACATATAAAGAATTTATATGATCTCATCATGGTGAAGACCCTCTTCTCCTCAAAACGTCCATGTGTCAATGAGTGACACCTCACCACCAAGCCCTAACCCCCCAGGTGACATCATGCCTCTAGAAGTGACGTTTTACCTCTCCTAGGGAAAATGTTTGGCATGTGGGGGCTAGGATCTGTCGTCCAATTCATCATCAAGGCCTTCTAAGTCTGATCTTTCTCATCCGACATGCGGGCCCTTGGCATCCAACCTGTGGGCTTGCAGCCCCATGGAAGCCCAAGTTAGGATTGTTCTCCCAAAACTGTCCACCAACTAGGTCCTGCAAAGACAAATAAGGACGCCCTCCAAGGATCTCAATTCATAACATCATGATAAGTTAATCCAATCAATAAATAATCCATCTAAGCATGTGCATCAAAGATCATTATATCAAACAATTAATTGCTCAAAGACACTATGCGACTTGTCAAGCTTGAATATGGGAGGGTTGACGAGGTGTCCTATTGGGTAGATCTTTCCCTAGGTTAAGGAGAGTTTCCAAGAGATCCCTCTCTAAGCCATGTAAATTGGATGAAGTGTTTGGGGTCAAGACTCAATGGGCATAGGGCTCATGACATACAAGGGGTCGTAGTGTCTCATTCATGGGTGCCTTTGTAGAGGGTGTGTGGTACCTTCATCCGCAATGCAATTTTTCCAAGCCCATCAATTTTCTTTTATTTTTATTTCTTTGTATTTTCTTTCAATATAGAATAAGGAGAGATTTAAGGTCACTGCCCTGGCGTGATGACCAGATGATGGCAATGTCACCCACAAACACCTAGTGGAAATGAGAAGGTTGGCTCGTGATGAGACCCCCTTTCTCTCAGCCATGCAACTAAGAGTCATTGCCCTGGTTTGGTGACCATATGGTGGCAATGTCATACCACTAGATATTCATTGACATGATAGGTCAGCTCGTGATGAGACCTCCTATCCTTCAACTAACCTTTCAAACATTCTTTATTATATTGTGGGTCCCCTTTACTCAAAGATAAGTGTTTCACTGCCTTCTTAGGTGATCCCTGAGAGAAGCATCTGGAAGGTTTATACAAGGATTTTATCTTTTACCCAGCATCAACCCCTCTGGGCCTTTAGCCCCTTCTTCCCATAGAATGAGGGACAACCCCTTCTTGGGTCAATACACCCTAAAATCCCAAGAGATAAGGAAATGGAGGGGAATAATGATGGAAATTGGTAAGTATGGTCGGGAATGGTATGATGGCTCTTTAAGGGAGTTCCTAGTAGAAAACCCATCCCCAAGGAAGACCACTTACTAGGGCAGAATGTCAACCACCAAGGTGAAGCAAGGAAAAAGGCATAATGTCCAAGCATATATCATGATGTGCATGCTCATAGATTGGGAGGGATAGTTGGATTAGCTACCCAACCAGTTCGAGACGTGGGGGTTGATAATGCGCACAGATATGGCATACTAGAGTTGAAGTATGGATGTAGTAGCAAGATCACAAGAGTTCAACACTTAGGCGAAATTTTTAAGTGAAGTGGGTAGCAGTCAGTTGTAGCAGACAACAACAACAAAAGTGGAACCAAACAACATCAAGGCAGTAACATCGCAACGAGAGAATGCAACATAGTTAGGTAACTTTCATCCTTGGATTTGGGTGAAGTGACCGCATTGACTTAGGAAATAGATCGAGCAAATTAGGGTGCAATACAGTTTGGTTTGTGGAGACTTGAGGTTTCCACTTCACATAGAAACTTGGAGTTTCCACTTTGGTAGAATTTGGGGTTTCTAGTTGGAACAAAACTTGGGGTTTCGAATAGAATTAGTTGCAGCAAAGGCATGAGTTTGGGAAGAGACTTAGAGATGGAATATTTCGTGGATGTTGCCGAGGATGGAAACGACTTGAGGTGGGGGAGGATGTAAGGCCTAAGACGCTAAGCCTAGGTGCGTGCACATCCACCATAGACCAAAACAAAGGAAAATAGGCAGGAAGGACGCTCGGTGTGAATGAGGAGACAAAAGTATTCATATAGAGGAGAGTTGGGGTACCTTGGGTGTGCAACTTGCCAAGGGGTGACTCCACCCAAAATGCCTTGCGATGCAAGTCAAACAACTGGTGATTTGATGAAGAGTTGAGGGAAAGACTTGGGTGCTTTGGAAATGAAGGAAAATTAGGTAAGGCATGGGGGGCTCACTTAAGAGAGTCGAACCGACTCACCTAAGGGGCACATGCACCCAAGATGACAAGTCAGAGATGGATGGAGCGCGTTGATCCAAGAGGCATGTCGGTTGATGGACGCGTGGGCTAGATGGGCGCACTGGGTCCACTGAGGTGCACGACGGTCGGTTGAGTGTGATGATTCGTGAAGGGGCGTGACACACCCAAGAGACAAGACGTTTCACACAAGTGACCCTTGGAGTCCATATAAGAGCAAGGGCGCACAACCAAAGAAGGAAGCTTGGCAGAACATGAAGGAGAGCAAGAGAGCTCTACGGTTCTGAGGCAAATGAAGAGGGAGAGCTCACTCAAGGAGCCAAGTTACTCCACATGGGAGGACTTGTGTTGGCTTGAGGTGGATTCAGTGGACAGAGTTGGGAAATATTCTCTTGGGTTGATTTTGGGGAAGTCTGGAAACACAGTTTTGTTGGAGGCATGTGTGAGGTAGAACCTAAATCTGTGAAGTCTACGGAAATGAAGAGACAACAAGTCTGTGGTTGGGAACATCTGAGGTGCACCGCAAGAGGTTGCAAAGACGGTTGCGATAGAGAGTCTTGGTGGGATGAATCTATTTATGAGTGTCTTGGTGAGGTGAGGGGAGTCATGTGACTCTGCCGAATTTGTAAACCAAGTTAATAGTATTCATGTTGTAACTGTTATGTAATAACAAAGACTTAGTCGGGTGTTAGGAACGGTCTGTGTCACCTGCACTATATCTATGTTTCTCTTGTGTATTTCTTTGTGGTTCTCTTGGCTTCTCATGTTCATGGATGTATGCTTAAATATGACTAAGTGTTAAACTATTAACAAATGTCTAAGTA
>JZKD02S0950459.1:103863-127780 GCA_000966675.3 Picea glauca
GGAGGATCCACCAACCTCCAAGTGCCATTTTTAATAAGAGCATCATACTCTTTTTGCATTGCAGCTTTCCATTCATTACAACTAATGGCTTCTTCAAAAGTAGTAGGTTCATTAACAACAGAAAAGTTTAACTCAAATTCACCAAACCTTTTTGGCATTGTCTTGGTTCGTGTTGATTTGCGTATTGATTGTTGCAATGTTTGTTCAATTTCAAGAGTGTTTGAAATAGGTTCTTCAGGACCATTATTATCCTCCAATTTTTCCTCAGTAGGAACATTATTATCAACCAATTGTTCTTCTACAGAAACATTTTTATTATCAAAATCACTGCTATCAACTAATTTTTCTTCATTCTTTGATGTGGTCTCATTCTCTGGTGTTGTTGAAGGAAAATCCATAGACTGGTCTTCATTCTTTGATGTGGTCTCATTCTCTGGTGTTGTTGAAGGAAAATCCACAGACTGGTCTAGAATATGAATCCCCCCTTCAGGATGTGGGAGATCATTATCCCATTCATAATAAAACTTCTTGGAAGAGAATCTATCCAAATGATTGAGTTGCCTATCATTAGTAGAAGCATCTTTAGCAAATTCGAGAAAAACAACATCTCATGAAATAACAAATTTCTTGTTTTCCTCAACATACAATCGATAAGCTCTGGAGGTATTAGAATACCCCAAGAAAAGACATTTGCGACTTCTTGCACCCAATTTGTCGCATTGTTGTTTAGGAATTAACGCATAACATGGAGAACCAAAAAATCTGAAATGTTGAACAACTGGAAGACGATAATACCATAATTCATAAGGGGACTTATTATTGATGGCAGTAGAAGGACAACGATTGCGAATCTAAACAACACAAAATACTGCTTCTCCCCAAAACATCAACCTGACATTCTGAAAAAACATCATTGACCTTACCATATTAAGCAAAGTTCTGTTCATGCGCTCTGCTACACCATTCTGTTATGGAGTATAAGGGATGGTGGTCTGATGTTTAATACCATTATTTTGTAAGTACTTTTCAAATTCATTAGAGGTGTATTCACCACCATTATCTGATCATAGAGTGCCAATATTAAGTTGTGTTTCATTTGTAATCCATAAATGAAAATTCTTATAAGTTGCAAAAACCTGAGATTTCTCTTTCAACAGATAAACCCAACACATCCTGGTGTAGTCATCAATAAAAGTCAACAGATATTTATCACCATTTGCAAATTGAACATGCATGGGCCCACATAAATCAGAATGTATGAGACCTAACTTCCTAGAAGCTCGAGAAGTAGATCCATAAAAAGGTTGTTTACAATGCTTGCCTAAAAAACAAGCATTACATGGAGAAAGCTTTCTTGGAATAGTAGGAAGCCCTTGAATACCTTGTTGTTTCATAATCCGGATACTATCATAATTAATATGACCAAAACGAGCATGCCACAATAAGCTGGAAGACAAAGTATCACTATGTTGAGTCAAAAGAGATGAATTAGATTGAAAAGAGGATGTCCCTTTAAGTTTTAAAAGTTTGTCTTCTTCAACACCAGTCATAACAATCACCTAATCATATGCTTTTCTTATTTCAATTATACCATCAAACATATGTATAGAATGTCCTTGCTACCTGATATGTATGAGAGACATCAGATTTCTTTTTAATTGAAGAATATAAAGAACATCATGCAAAATATAATCAACAAGTCCTGGTAGGCGAAGTCGAATAGATCCAATTCGTAAAGGCTTAAACTGGGACTTATCAGCAAAAGAAACTATTCCATCAATGTGATTACTGAATGTCTCAAAAAAATCTCTTCTAAAGGTCATATGGCAAGTGGCTTCAGTATCTAAAATCCAAGTGTCTTCCTAAGAAGCAAAAGAAGTGTTAAAAACTTCATTGATACTAAGATTACAATGTGCAACAATATAGTTGGCAGAATCATGTGGTTTTCCTTTGTCTGGAGGTTGTTTCTCTTTCTTCTCACTAATCCTTTCCCAAGGAGTGCGACAATGAGAAGATGTATGACCCAGTTTACCACACCTATAACACTTAAGAGATTGTTTATCATTCTGAAAATGTTTTTGTTGTCTATCATGTTGTTGTCTGTCTCTTTGATGATAATGACACCCCTTGCCTCTAAATGGTCTCCTACCACGACCTCTGTAACTATTGTCAAATCTAGCAGACTCTCCTCTAGGTTTCTACTCTTTCTGTACAAGACACAAAGTCTCAACTGTGGAAGTGGAAAAAGATTCCTTCTTCCCAAAGGCTTTCTCTCTTTCGGCAATTTTGTCTACAAGAGTATCAAAATTCATGGCTTTCATCTGTCCACTAGCTTGAAAAGACTCTAAGTAGTGTGAATAGGTAGGATATAGGGCTTTAATAAATGTTGTGAGTTGTAAATCAACTTTGACACTAGTTGAGTCAATATCATGAAAAAGAGCTTTAATTTCGGAAGCTAACTTCATGGGATTATTATCTTTCAGTTCTCGATTAAACAACTTCATCAACAATTGTATAATTTTCAGCTCTGAATGAGAGTCATAAAGATCTTTTAATTTCTCTAATGCTTTAAACGCTGGAAAGAATATGTCTGCTTACCTCTTCAGTGACTGAGGCAGAAATTAAAGCATGTGCCTTTTTGTCTTTACTCTTCCAAATTACAAGTTGTCATTTGTAGGTTGCTCTGGGTCATTGTCATCCTTGCCTTCACAACTTTCCTCCCATAAATCATTAAAAATAAGAGTATTTTTAATTTTTCGAAACCATTCTTGGTAATTTTCTTATCGGGAAAGCACTACTCCCACAATTGATACTAATGAATGCATTGTAAACTAATCTCTGTAAATGAAATTCCACTTGCACAAGAAAAAGAAAATAAAATCTCACAACACCTTCAACATTGGCTGCTCTGTAAGCTGCTCACAGCTGCTCCCGTACACAAGCTCAGTGACTAAACGTTGGAGGGCCTTCGGGCACTTACTGTTCCTTCGCTGCAACTGCAACTACACAGTTATAGGTGGCTCCTCTCGAATCTGGAGCTCACACAGGCACACAATAGCATGGAGTTTTAAAAAAATATGGGTTAAAAAAAAAAAACGTGCCTCTGATATCACTGTACACAGGCCAGATAACAAAATTCCACAATTAACAGAACAGAAAACACAAATCAGTCTCTTATTGAACAAAATAGATGCTGATACATTATGTATAGGCGGAGGTGGACAGTTATGAGACAGTTGCAAACAGTTGAACCGTCGGATTAGTTAACATTTAGTAACTAAAGATAGGAAATAAGTGTTTTTCATGCGATTTCATTGTTTGATTGCAGGTTCTTTGAAACATCAAAAATCAAAGCGGATCTGAGTGACATTAGACAGAAGTTAAATGCCAAGTACATGCAAATTAATATCGAAATCGGCTTTCGTGTTTTAAGTGCCATCGAGCGCAAGGGGAGGTCCCCTTTGTCTAAAAAATATCCTAAACATGCTGGTAAATACGTTAAGTTAATTTATTTAATTTTAAATTTTATTATTATATGAATATCTTTAAATATGGATCTGATGTTGAATATTGTTGTAACAGTTGGAATCGATAAGTCAATTACAGATGTTCTTCATCTTTTGGAATGTGAAAGTGAAGAGAAAGCTGTCACGGTTATCCTCCATGGTTTCGGAGGGATGGGTAAGACCACCCTCGCAGATGCGGTCTTTTCACAAGTTGGAGGGTGTAGATATTCTCACGTCCAACTGTTTAAAGATATAGATTCTAAACCTGATATAACAAAGTTGCAAACAGACATATTAAAAGATTTGATGGAAACTGGAGAGGCTGTTCCAGATATTAGAAAGTATGAGGATGGACAGCGAGAGCTGGGAGAAAGGTTAGAGAAAGTGCACGCCTTCATATACATTGACAATGTTTTGAAGGGAGATGCGCTTAAAAACCTTTTGCCACCTGATATGAATACAGCAAAGAAGGTGAGATTCCTTCTTACTGCACGTGACGAACATGTGAAAATTGCATGCCCAAGGTCGGATACAGCACTCAAAATCAAAATCTATAAGATGAAGGGCATTCAACGTCCAGAAGCAATGCTTATCTTAAAGAAGAAAATAAAGGAAGGAATAGATGATGATCAATTCAAAGACATCATAAAAATATGTGGCAAAATTCCACTCATGTTAACATTAGCAGCAGCATTCATAGGTCACGCCGACAATATACCGGATGCTTATTCTACACTGATGCTACAGAAAGATAAATGGACGCGTGAACACTTTGAGCCTATGCGCTACGCCTTTGCCTACGATGCTCTTCCCCCTGAGTGTAAAGATCCGCTTTTAGACATCTGTTCATATTTCAAAGGATGGGATTGGGACAGAGTCGAAGATATTGTGGGAAAAGATGAACTGGGAATGTTAGAAAGCAGAGCGCTTGTGACTAGGACCACAAATGTCGTTGCAAGTGTACACGATGTCATCTTAACCCTTGCTAGCCAAAAGTCAGAGGAAGAGTCAAAAGGCAAGGAAGTGAGATTGAAATTCACCAGTGCAACCAAACTCATGGAGTTCCTCAAAGAGAAGGTAATAAATTTATGGAATCAAAAAAATATACATGTATTTTATACATTCTCTGTATTTATTTTGATTAATTATATTTTATAATGGCATGCAGGGTCCTGAAGGGATTAAAGGGATTAAAGGCATCTGGTTAAGTGATAATAAGGATGCATTGGAAATATCTGCAACTACACTCGACTTAATGTCTAAATCATTGAGAGTTCTTCAACTTGGAATTTTCACAAAAGTGGAGGGCAAGTGCGGCGAAATATTTAACAAGTTGGTTTTTTTTGAAGCGAAAATTACCCAGCTTCCGTTTCGTGATGTGTCAAAGTTAGAACAATTGAGATACCTGAGTTATGAACCCAATGAGTTGACGCTATCTAAGGCAAGTGATTCTATTTCTCCATTCAGTTTTCAAAATTTGAATGTAAGTAAGAAAATGTTTTACTAGTTTTAATGATTTCAATGATTCAGTTTTCAAAATTTGAGTGTACGTAAGAAAATGTTTTACCAGTTTTAATGATTTCAATGATTGTCACGTATCAATTACATAACTTGCAGATGCCTTCAAGTTTGAGACACATGGAATTTGATGGAAGGTCGCATTCCGATGTCTTTCAAATCTCTTCCACGGATCTTGAAAGACTTCGAAATTTGAGAATACTAAGATTGGTCAACTTTTTAAAGTTGACAAATCTGCCAGAAGGGTTGGGAGATCAATTAAGTGGTTTGCAGGAACTATCTCTTTCAGATTGCCATTCTATAGAGAAACTGCCAGATTCAATTTCAAACCTTCGGTCTTTACGGATATTGAAAATGAATGGTTGTTCAAGTTTGACTGAGTTGCCAGTGAATTTCGGATCGTTGAGTTCTCTCAAAGAACTCAATCTGAGTGGTTGCTCACGATTAGAAGCACTTACAGATAGTGTCGAGAAACTTTCATCATTGACATTATTGGATTTAAGTAAGTGCTCTTGGCTATTAAATCTGCCCCCCGGTTTAGGAAACTTAACCAGCCTTGTTGAATTAAATTTAATGAGTTGTCAACAATTAGAAAGTATTCCAGAGAGCATTGGAGAGTTGAAGCAATTGCAAGTCTTGTGTATGTCGAAGTGTTACGGAATAAACGAACTACCCCATGGGTTTTGCAACCTGTCCTCTATCACACATCTTTCAATCAAAAGTTCGTATTTAGCAAAGCTTCCAGATGGGTTGGGTCAATTAGCAAGTCTAAAAGAGCTGAAGTTACATCAACAATTTTTCATTGAAGAGCTTCCGGACGGTTTTGGTCAACTCAAAAATTTGGAGGTGTTGTTTCTTTTCGATTGCTCCAACCTTAGAGAGTTATGCAATGATTTCCATTGCCTCTCCTCGTTGAAAAATCTAGATTTGAGTTACTGCGAGAGATTAGAGAAACTCCCTGAAGATTTCCATTGCCTAACCTCATTGCAACGTCTAAATTTATCCCGTTGCTACCGGCTAGAAGGGAGATCGATGGACAACATGGTAAAGATGAACAGATTACAACTTGTGCACATCAAGGGAAGCAAACAGTTGGTGAAGAGATGGGCAGAAATTCGAAGAGATGGCGATGGATTATGGTCTTTTACAGTTATTTCAGGACAGGTGATCATACCACCCATCCATATTTATGATACCCAAAATGTTATTGCCTGCATTATGTTAACTTTTATAATAAATATAGACCATAACCATTTTTTCTTTCACCCACATTTTTCTTTCAGGATTTGTCGATGTCGGAGAGTGAAAAAGAGAATATAGAAAATAGTCTTTTATCAGAACTTGATAGCCTTCTCACTAATGGACAAAAAGAGCCATTCCGTGTATCTGATCTTCCACCAAACACCCTTGTCATATGGGGTGTCCATCCATATAAGTACAATTTCCCGTGGCCCTTAATTGAGGAGACGATAGATGAAATGCAAATAGAATTTAAAATAATTTATATTGGTTCAGATTTTGATAAGTTGCCCACGAAAGTCAAGGATAGTATATTTGTGATCGATCTGCCGGAAACTGGTGCCTATGAGATGCTCCAAAAAGTGTGTTTGACGTTAGATGGAGCAGTACCACTTAGAATAAACAGTGACACTTGGTATCTTCAGATGCATACGAAGATGGTGGGGGAAAAGAGCGATGAATATCGCCCTTGTTGGAGATTTTTGACACAAGGTGAATTGGAGGAATTTGTGGTGGGTAACTCTAGGAGATACCTACGGTTGAAGCAGCTTGTAGAAACAAATCAAAAGAGTAATATAAAGTTGCTAAGAGAATTGTTTGCACCTGAAGGGGATGAAACCACTCCCGTCTTTCAAAAGAATGAGTCATCACGACAGGTATGAATAGCTTTAACATTYTTATCTAGATTGTAGGTTAGACACATCCAATAGACATGGAGCAAAGTCAAGAGTTGTTTTTTTKATTGAYGATGTCTTGAACTTWCAATCCAGTTAATTGATTTGAYTTTTGTTACTCATTYTAATCACGTCTATTTGAATAAYCGCYTCKATTTGAATAAAGCAATTTTTTACTTCTATTTGAAGTAAGCAATTTTTTACTTCATTTAATAATAATTTTCAACTTTATTTAACTCGTTGCGCTCTATTTTGTTTGCGTGACCATTGTCCGATCGAACTAAARACTCCGAACTGAGAATTTTGTTACTATCTGTCTATAATTTAAAAATTGTCAACTTCATTTTACTTATTTTGTTGGCGTTCTGCTCCCTTATTTTGTTGGCGTGACCTTTGTAGGATCCAAAGGAAAAGCTCGAACAGAAAACTACTTGTGGAGTTGACAAATTGGAAGGAAAAACTATTCTTTTAGAAATGAGGCCTATCAAGCCACGTTATGACATTCGCCTTCAGTCTTTGAAGGCAATGTATGAAGTGGAGAAAGAGAACCTTGATCTTGAAATTATATCAATTCCTCTTGTGGACCCAGGAGATGAATATTATGTATTCGATCTATATCGTCAGTTTTCAAGAGAAGTTCCATGGTTTGTCCTCCAAAATTCATGGATGGTAATGACAAGTGTAGTCAAGTTCTTTTTCGCTAAACACTGTAGATGGGAAGAGGGTGAGGAGTGTGAAAATTTGTATTCAACTATAAATTGGATTATAGAACCCAACGGGAGAATCATTATTTATACACCTTCTATATGCCTTAAAGATAAGGGAGAGGTGTTTAAGGTTCTTTTTCACTATTTAGAGAGTGAATCATATCAAGTGAGATGGGGAGTAAAAGCTTGTCCTACTATGTATGAAAAAATTGAAAAATTAAGAAAAGAAGAATGGAAACAGCTAAAGAATATGTCCAATTTAGAGTTCCTTTTCAACCACTTGGAAATTGCCCAGGTGAAGTCAACAATTTTATTTGTTTTATTTATTATATATTTCAATATCATAACGATAATGATGAATACATGAATGGTCATTGATTTTCAATTTTATTTATTTATTTTGTTGTTGTTTCTGGCTAGGTGAAAAAGCCAATGTTTCAAGGAAAATTGATATGCTTGTATACCGGGAATTGTGAGGAGGTTACATGTTCCTTATGGAATGCAATGGAGCACTTCAGGGACAACATTTACATTATTTATATTAGCTATAACTTCTCTAGAATTGGCTTTACTAAAAATATTTCCAAGGATTATTCACTGAAAATATTTACTGAAAATACAATTGAGACGGAAGGGATGCCTTTGTCAAATTTGTCCATGCATGAAACTGTGAGATTTGCAATGCGTCTTCATCATTTGGAAGAAGAAATTAATGGAATGGACGAAAGTGACAAGCAATTGTGTGAACTGAAAAGTCTTTTACATTCTGTTCAACTTAATGGTGATCTCTACAAAGGATCCATTACCTTCATGGACGAGGGGGGCGGAATGGTTGCAGCTTTCAGAGGACACATTTTGGAGTCGATTTTCCTAGGCAATAGGAAAGATGGAGCACAACGAGTCATAAAGTCAATGATGGAGGATTTTGGAGGAGGAGGAAAAGAAATGCATGATCATGACCCCGGCGTCTCCGAGAGGCTTATTAAGAACATGCAAACAGCCGTTGAGCAAGAAAATATGGATGTCTATTTCGATAGCTTGAGAAACTACATATCCGAGCTTCGGGGAGTGGAACTTTATCAGCTTTTGAATGTCAACAAGGTTGATTGCTTTCTTTGGTATCTATCCTGAATTTTCTGATTCGTATTATTTTTTATTAACATAATCATTTTCCATTTCTTATTTCCTAATAGGAGGCGAAAAAGTGGTCACGGCCAAAGGTGACTTGGCCGACTTCAAGAAGCTTCTGTATGTTAAAGGATTTCCTGTCAGAGGGAACAAACGCCGATTGGGTTGTGAGTATTAAACCTCTCGAGATCATTAATTATTTTTTTATTTGAACATGAAATTGATGTCCGGCTTCAAGTCAAATATTTAATGTAGATTCTTCTTCTATGGTTTTCAGAAAGATGTCATTTCTCGTCATTCTGAAGAAGAACCGAAGTGGAAGCCCGTCATTAAGAGTCTTCTCAGTGGTATAGAAGAGGCAAACTGGGCGGTTGCAGGTCTTCTTGCTGTTGCGGATGTTCTAGAGAGATTTGAAACTGTTTCTCTTATACGCGTTGTTGAGGCTGCCAAGTACAGTGTCTTTAGAATTCCTGCTCCTGTTGCGCATGTTCCTGTTGAGGTTGCCAACCAAATTGATGTTGCCAACGAAATTGAGGGATTTGAAATTGAGGAGCTTAACTACAAAATTGATGGTATGTTTAGCGTACACGCGATGTTGAGGTTGGCTCAATATACTAAGCAGGTTAATCAAAAAACTGGGTTGTGGAGAAATATTAAGCGTGTAGCAACAGCACTGATATTGCAGTGCTGCATCGTGTGGTGTGTTCTTATTGATCCGTCCAAATTTGCCTTGTGAGTACCGGACATTTTAATGATAACAATAATGTTGTTTACATAATTTTTATATGCCGTGGGTGGCTTGCCAATAGTTCCCTGTAGGTTATGAGTTATGTTTAGAAAAGGCCTCCACGTTTGATTTATTTATGATGAAGGTAGAGTACGATGAAAATAAATTTCTCAAACTCCAATTATTAAGTATATATCTAACGACAGTTAACTATTGGCAGGTTTGAATTAGAGTTTGACGCGTACATGGTGGGCACAAGACTACTACTTGAAGAGGGATTAATAAAACAATGTGACTTAATTGCCAAGGCAATCACAGAAGGTCTTGATGAAAGTGGGTCCCTCATAAAACAAATGTGCGCCGATTTGGATTTGGAGGACTACCTTGAGGCATTTTCTGAGGAAGAAAGTGACGTCTCTTCTGTGAAAGTTTGTTTATAGTGTTGCATTTGTTTGTTTGATTGATAGGCTCCATTTGAGGTTACTTGTTGTTTAATTATTTATATTTTGATGATGAAACTCAATTTTTAATTATTTAATTGGTTTTAAATTCTGATTTTAATTAAATGCTTATATGATAATATGGATTAATTATATGTGAAATGATATGATGTAACTATATGTGCATTGATATGATGTAATTGATATGATGTAATTGATGTTGTGAGTTAATTATATGATTATATGGTTATGATACATTACGATGAAAGATACAAAGATAGTGTGACATGTACCACAAAGATGTATTGACGTGGGATTATGTCAAAATTATATTGAACTTTAGATTTTGAGTCAATATACCATAAATTAATATATGAATATTGTTATGTTTTGATTTACAACAACGATCGAAGAAGAAGAATATGATAAACATCATTTACTTCTGGTGTAGAAGCTGTAAATGCTACACATGACAATGACGAAGTTGCTCAAGTTGCTCTATTGCTTACCTGCTCCACCTCCTCTCGATGTATGGATAATAAATTGTTCAAAAACTTAGCTTTTGACACATCCTCCATGTGGCAACAATTGTTAATGTCCTATGACAAAAATCGGGGAAATAAGTGTAATTAGTTTCAGTGTCACTTTGTATTTTCTTTTCTGCGAAACATTATGAATATGATATTCTCTAGAACCCCAATTTGAGTTATTATGTTTCCACAACCTATTATTGTAGCTAATACATTTATGGGTCTAGATATTTATTGACGAGGCTGTCTTGTATAGTTTAAAAGGGGATATCTCATGACAGGAGCAAATTTGATGAGTTCAGCTGCAATGGATCAATGAGTCCCAAATTTAGTAATGGACATAATTGTTTTCATGGATTTTCAACCAACGTAAGCAAGTGGCCCGCTCGTGTGTGACATACTGTTCCCAAAATGCACATAATTGTCATATAATGTCCAATTTATTTATTTATTTCTAAAATTGTTATTATTTTGTCTTTATTTGATTATTGCACCCTAGTATATACCTTGCAAAGGAATAGCAAAGCAGAAGTTGTGTTATAAGAAGTTAAAAAATAGAAAAACACATATTGTGCAAGAAATATAACATTTTATACAATGAAACATGACTTGTTTAAACATGTTTTGATATGGTTCTTGAATTTCTATGCACACCATAAGTGAATTTATTTTGAGATAAGTGGTTTGAAAGTTGAAAGCTTTTTTAAATTTTAAAATAGTTAAAAGTTAGCAAAGACTTTTATGGAAGCTACTCGCCATTCCTCCAAGTATGGCATCTTAAGTGGAGCTTCACTACAACAGTGCAAAAATCAAGGGCAATGTTGGGATTTAGCACAAAATATGTAAGGCTAAGCTCTAGGTATTTTTGTTTGAAACATAAATAAAGAGACAATGCAAAGGCATTCAAGTTATTCAATAATTTTGTAAAAGAAATTATCAAATTTGATGAGCTTGTATTTAGATTGTCAGGGAAAGAGAAAATGAATCCTTTGCAAGAAAACAAAGATATGTTTGAAAGTGATGCAGTGCCCCCACCTCAACAAGGTCTTCTGACCTCCTGGTCATTGTATCCTCTCAATCTTTGAGTTGGAACAACTCTTTGATTCCTTGTTGGAATCCTCACGAAATATCCATAGGTCCTATGTGTAACTTAGCCTGTGCGAACAAGCACTAGGCGTGAGCTTCCTTCACGTGATTATCAGCTGTGACCACATGCCTAACCCAAAAGGTGTTATGCAATCTCGGACCTCGGGTGATTGCACATGAGCCAAACCCGACCCTCGCTATTTTCGATTTCCCGATCGACAATTTGTTTAGGCACTACCTCCTCCTTTAACCTTCCGCTGATATGACCTCCAGCTATGACCTGGGGCCAAGCTTCCAAGCACTTCGCGACTTAGTGCTTTGTGTTGTCGGAAGATTTCTCGTCTCCCTTCTTCCGAAACCCGAACTAGTGAGTTCCACTCACCAGATCAACGGTCCACAATCCTCGTGATCCAACGGTCCATATCTCTCCTCTCATGACTCAAGATTTCGCATTTCGCAAAGTCGAAATCTTGCTCACCTCTGATCTTTCGACCTCTGAAATTTCTCTCACATCAGATCGACGGTCCACATTCCTCTTGATCCAACGGTCCAGATCTCCTCTCTCGCGAATCAGGATTTTCACGTTTCGCAACTTTGGAAGATAGTCTTCTCTATTCTTGTTACACATGATTTTGGTCATCTTGGTGATGTATTAACAATAGTGTATTTAGGCTCCCAATAAGGACTTTTTGCCCGAGAAAAGTGGCCCTTGCCTCCTTCCAAAAAACATATTTTCAAAGTGAGTTCGCAGGCTGCATATGACCTAGGGTGCGAGAATCCCTCATTCTCGTAAGCCACCTACACCTAGCGTGCGAACTTCTCGCAGTTTGCTCCATACATAGGGTGCAAACCTGTTTTTAAGCTTGGAAAAGAGAAGAGGTCTCGAGGGTTCTAGAAGGGAATCTTCTAGAAAATGAGTTGGCATTCGTATGGTTGTCATTTTACTGACTTCTCAGATTTGATGGGATCATCCTCATCCATGTAACCATCTCTCATTCTCCTATATATTGAAAGGTTTCTCATGGAAAAGGTTAAGCAAGATGGAATGAAGAATTGGTGAAAGAATTGTGTGAAGAACCCTGCTGTGACAGAAGCTTGGAGACTCTAGCTGGTCTATCAAGAGGAATTGGATCTTCTTCATGCAAGTACAGAGCAAGTGTGTGTGTTGGAACCAAGGGTCACTAACATGAAGCTTGCGACATCAAGGCAATCAGGTTGTATCTTCTACTTTCAATTAATATGATACAGTGGCATGTCCCTTTCCCATAAAGTCACTCTCACTTTATTGTGTAATTCCTTTGATCATATGCATAAGTTGACGTTGAATACATTTTGCTATCTTCACTTTGGTTGGTTTGTGTTGTCTTGGACTTGACCTCACGAGAGCACTGGAGCGAAGCGGGAGCAACAGAGACCTAAGGAAGCGATATCAAGGTATGTCACTTATTCCTCCCTATTAGCAGATTCAATGATTACAATTTAGGGAAAGAGTCATGTCCTGTCATGTTTTGTTCTAGATCTAGGTGGATCCAGGGAGATCTATTAGTGTCTGCACCTACCGATAACAAAATTGACGACTCCACTAGGGATGCAACCCATTTTTTGGTGGTTTTTGGTGTCTTTCCTTGTCCATTTTCTCTTACCTTACCATTTTTCATCTCTATCAATCTCTGAGTCTTCAGGAGACCCTAACAGACTCTCTAGGTCCAGAGGTTCCTTCAAAAATTTTGTCTTTTTTCAAATTTTTCTTAGTTTCAGTCATTCTCGCACTGAACCCTTTTATTGCATGCGAGAACTACTGGAGTTCACACCCTACTGTGTAGTCCAGTGTGAACATATCGCTCTCTGCTTGTGACCAGCCTGCGAGAATGCTCCATTCTCGCACTGTACACTACTGCTTTCCTGCGAACCCATTTTGCAAAATCTTGGGATTAAGGTCTTTTGTCTGCTCAGATGCCTAGACTTGTATGTGTGTCTGAAGATAACTTCTTAGGCCACTGATTGATTGTTTCTTGACTTCAGTTTTTGTGAATGATTAGTCTTCGAAAATCGAAAGCACTTCTTGTTCACTTTTCTCAACTATTATCTCTTGACCTTTTCTTGACAAAGATATGATCTTTGATCTTGAAATCGGATTGCTTGTTTGGTTGGGAGCCAGTGATCGGTTTAAAAGTTGGGATTAATTGTCTTTCTCAATTGATCATTACTTGGAAAGTTGTTGCCCTCATGCATTTGAAAAGACTAGTCTTGTCTGCTTGTTATGTTTGTCTCCATTGAAAGATTAGTTTGGGTTTTTTGTATATTGCTTCCCATTAGTGATTTGTTTTTTCTTAGTTTCACCACTGTTGTGTGGTTCCTATTGAAAATTAAAAAACATTTTTTTTTTTTAAAAACAAATTTTTTATTTTGAAAACATTGGCATTCAATTGTTGAAATAGAATGAATAGAGAATTGGCATTGGTCGTGATTTGTTGATATTGCATTTTCAAAGAAGATTATATATCGTAGTTCAAGATTGTTCCAGAAAACCCCTCTTTCCCTCCCGTAAATAGGATTCATTGAACAAGAATTGATATTTTTCATTCCTGTCTATGCATCATTGGGTCAGAGTCTCACGCAACATCAGTTTCATTTCCGTCTCCTTTGAGTAACAACAACCTTTAATAATATCACGCGAATTTTAAAATTTAACTAGTAACTCTTTTCTAGGTGTCTATTACACCAACATTAGCTAGGCTAGAGCTTTGGGATAAGGCAGAGAGATACACTCTCCAAAGCACAAAACACACAATAGCGTCTTGTGTTAAGGAGTGTCAAATTCCATTTGCAACATTTTGTCCTGGGAAGCCCTTCTCACATAAGGGTCAAACCCGAGGTCGCATTGATATTGACAGAGTTACTCACCCTGCTTTGTTGATATCGATGTAGAGATTGCATGTATTACGAGGGTCACTTGAGGGTAGATCCACAATGATGAGTGGAAGCCTCTCAAGTTGATTTCGGGCTAGATACCCTGCCCTTGCGTGTGGATCGGACTGTCGACTGTCCCCCCAGGCTTTATTGTTGTTGGTGGTAACCTTAGTGGCCTATCTTCTTAGGGTCTTACACAAGGTGACTATGAAGGGGCAAGTCTTCACGATACCTGGAATCGACGTTGGCCAAACTCACTCGAGCTCCTTGGAGGGTATACCCACAATTATGTGTGGGAGCTTGCACCAGGGCGTAATTCCATTAAGAATGTCGTCAACATAACTTTTCCACCCTAGCCCAACCCCTTCTCGTCTCGTTGTTGCGACGTTGGATTTCATCACCAACTAGTGACTTCGGAATTAGAAGGTCTTGTTTGCTTGGTGTTGCTTCCTAGATTTTTTACTAGTGCATGCTGTTTGTTTACCCAATTTGACCATAGAATTTTATTCATAAGTTTTTAACTCGTTCATAATTGACCCTCCACGTCGTTCAAGTAGAATGCAGGGCTTACCCCTAGAAAATCTGGAAGGTTCTCAACCATTGCCTACCAGCTCACCGGAGGGCTCTCCTTAATAGAGTGAAGTCCAAGACGTCACCACTCCACAAGTGGAAAGAACTGACTCTCTAGAACGGTTCGAAATTGCCAATTCTTGAGAGGACTTTTGACTTCATCCCGAGTCTGAGAGACATATTATGCGAGTAAATTCTTCTAGAGACTTGGTTGTTTTGTCTTCTGGATCACCGAATGGACCTTTTCTAGGACCTGAGGGTCAAGATCCTTTTT
Source organism: Picea glauca (assembly GCA_000966675.3). Taxonomy (NCBI): domain Eukaryota; kingdom Viridiplantae; phylum Streptophyta; class Pinopsida; order Pinales; family Pinaceae; genus Picea; species Picea glauca. The sequence goes on from JZKD02S0950459.1 coordinate 119,173, forward strand.
GGACTACTGGCGTTTTTAGACGGGATCTCTTTGGCTCAGGAGAAGGTGTTGACATCACCGTCTCACCTGCGTTCCCCAAAACCTCTGACCCAGATGCAGTACCTTTTACTACTGCTTATTATTTTCCTGGTACAAAAGCTCCGCGAGCTAACCACATCTTGACCCTCCCTTTACAAATGATCCATTACATAGATACTATGAGTCCTCACATCGGGATTACCGCAGCTAGCCAAGAACCTATTGGCACACCGCTTTGGCGTTGAATGTCTCTATTCCCATTCCTATGCAAATCACATCTGGAACTCCTGGTGGTTCCTCTTCTTCTAGGCACTCTCCTCCCGGTTTCATTCCGACACTTCCTTCGCCCCCTTTCAGAGGACCTTTTCCATCCTCTATCAGATGCGTTGATCCTAGTGGCACCATGCCATTGTTCACACCAAATTACCAGATTCCTGTTGGTGGACAATTTCACCAAGGAGGCCCAACTCAACCTCCCCTTGCAGGGAAAATCCCAATTGGAACACAACCCCCAATCGGAGCACAACCCCCACCGACCCCACTCTATGGAAAAAACATACCTCCATCCTTGGCCCAGTATTGGAACCATCTGATACACATAATCCTCAATCGACTGAGGGGCAACAACCTCAAGCTACATCCGTTATAACCCCCTAGTATAGGCCAACCATATCTAGGTATGTCTAATCCTATTTGGGGCTCGAAAATTCAACCCCACGCCCCTGTTCAAGGGTACAATCCCATGAGTTACTTGCCTCCATAACAACCATCGAATCTGCTTGGATCTTCGCATTATATGTAGACTGCTTATGGTCCCACTGGCTTGCCGACGGGACTCCCTCTCTAAAGTCACAAGTACCCGCATGTGAATAGACAGTTACCTTTCTTAGCCACCTTGGACCTCCCAGATCTGTCGAGGATTTTAAACGATCTGATCCGTCACTCTCCCCAATGGCCTGCCATACCAACCAAACTATCATCTGACATCCCTAAATTCAATGGCAAAGCGGGAGAGGACCTGAACAATCACGTAATGAATTTTCACCTTTGGTGCTCATCCAACTCCTTGATGGATGACTTTATTCGTTTACGCCTTTTTCAACGAACTCTCACAGGTTCTACCACAAAGTGGTATATCGAATTACCATGAGGTTTCTTTGCCGACTTCAACACCCTCGCTATGGCTTTCCTCACCCACTACCAGTTACCGATCCGCTACGAAACTGGGACCGAGATTTTGAGCTCTTTCAAACAAACCAAAGCCACTCATATCTCCGATCACATTCATGAGTGGCGATGGAGACGATGTCTCATCAAAATCGAACTTCCCGATCAGTTGCTGGCAGAATGGTTCACAAAATCATTTATGAACGACATCGGTCGTGACATCGCCATGTGTAGATTTTTCATAGAAGAACAGACCATTAGTCGTGCTCAATACCTTGACCTTGTTTACTCACAATCGGGTACTCTTTACGACTTACTCCCTGATTCACCTCGTCCTACTTCCGCCACTTCAACTACTCCTACTGCTCCTCATGCAGTCGACGATGGGATTGGCACTTTCCATGCCCAGCCGCATTCCTTCCAAACCTCTAGCAACAACCCCAAACCCATTTCTTCTAATGTTCACAATGCTCCGTATCCTACCCCTCCCACCGGCAAGACTTCTGAGGTCAATGCTACCCCTACCAGTAAAAACAAATCTAGAAAGGGAAAGGGTAAGAATAAGGAGGACAAAAATAATTCTCAAGCAGGAGGAACTAAAACACCACTTGTTGAAGATAGGGATAAGTGAAAACCCTGATACCCTTGTCTTATCTATGGTGATGATCACTACACTAAGGATTGTCCACGATGAGCCGAGGTTACTAAGTTCCTTCAAGGGACCCCCAAACCACCCACCCTGGCCGTTTTGTCACAACCCTTCCCTTCTCAACAACAGGCTCAATTGGTCATTCATGACCAACCCTCCCCTTCCAATACATCCTATGTCTTAATGTGTACAAGAGATTCAAAGCAAGATGACATCGCACTTACCACTCGAGCCAAAGATTATTCCTCCTCTAAAGAGAAGGTTGATGCTATACCTCCTTCATTGGTCCAACCATCTCCCACGACTCCACCTACCAATGGTCCTCTTCATCTCGAACGACCGAGCCTCGACATCGTTCTTTGCCCTCCTTCCAAGGGCGTCATTCAAAAATCGACTTTCAATCCTCATGCCCGTGCTGCCCAGAACTACAGTATTGTTGAAGATCTGGCCCAAGCACCATCTGCGATGTCAGCCCTCGAAGTCCTTCAAAGTTGTCCCATTCAACGGAAGGCACTGTTGAAATCTATCGGTGGAATCGCCCTACGGATACAAATTTAATAATTTTTGACTTGGAAGATCACATTCCAAGGTTACCTCCTCAACTCGCATTCCAAATACAAGTGATTGTCTTCGACAAAAACATTTGTAGAACTGTTATCGACGAGGGTGCCTTGACGTGTGTCATGTGTATTACCTACTGGAAAGCCATCGACTCTCCTTCCTTGAATGAATCCCATAACACACTCAAAGCCTTTAATGGCTCCGGTTTTAAGCCGTACGGTGTATTCCCTTCGTTGCCAATCACGTTAGAAGGCAAAACGGTCCAAGTTGAAGTGGAAGTATTTGACGCTCCTCTCGATTACAACCTTCTACTTGGCCATAGCTGGATTGATTCCATGCATGCAGTTGTGTTGACTCTCTTTCATGTTGTACGTTTCCCACATCAAGGAAAGGTAATTATCGTCGACCAATTAGCCTTCTTTAACTCACATGTGCGTACGAGAAATGTACCGTTCATCACCAAACTTCCCCCCGGATACGAGAATGTCGTTGTAGGTCTTCTCAAAGATTCCTCGCTAATGAGTACCTTCCCCATCCCACCACCCGATGTCCCTCACTCGTCTGTCAATTCAATCAACATGATCTCCACCTCGATTCACGGAACCCCTGCGTCTCACAACCCATGGATGGTACCTGACCCCGACGATCATCTTCGTTACGGCGAAAAAATGTCGTTGAGGCCGGTTGAATCTGCCTATTAGGCCATTCAATCGACAACTCCTCCTACCCCTCTCTTGGTGATTTATCTCTAGATCCTTTCCGCTTCATTTTTCCCATGGACGAGATGATTATGTTTTTTATGGAAGACACCCCTTGGGACGATGGACATCACCATTCCATCCTCTTCTTGGAACAACACACCATCGAGAGCTACCAACGGATATCGACCCTGTCGAACGTTTTCGTCATTTCCACCATTCTCGAGTCCACACACGATGTGTTTTTCGAAGGGAACTTAAGCAATATATCACCCACCATTCCCCTCGACATATCCATAAAACCTGGAATTGTCGAAAATGTGCATATCGGAGCTTCGTGTTCCCCTGATGAAATCGTCACCTACAAGTCACTTTTCAAAGAATTTCGTGACGTCTTCACCTGGAGCTATGAAGAAATGTCGAGTATTGACCCCGACATTGTGATACATGAGATCAAGACATACCTAGACGCTAAACCCGTCTGGCAACGCCTTCATCCGGTCCACCCACGTAAAGCGGTCGCTATCAAGCTTGAAGTCAAGAAACTTCTCAAAGCTGGCTTTATTTACTCGGTGGCTCTCACTGACTAGGTTTCCAATCTTGTCCCGATCGACAAGAAACATGGCACAATTCACGTGTGTGTTGATTATAGGGATATTAACAAAGCATGTCCTAAAGACAACTTTCCTACCCCCTTCGTCGACTAGATTGTTGACGATTGCGCTGGAAGTGAAATCTTCTCTCTGATGGATGGTTTCTCCGAATATAATAAAATCAATATTGTTCCCGAGGACCAACACAAAACTGCTTTTATTTGTCCTTGGGGCACTTTCGCCTATCGAAAACTTCATTTTGGTCTAAAGAACGTTGGAGCAACTTTTCAGCGCGCTATGTCTTATGCCTTCCATGATATCAAGCACATCGTGCAGCCATATCTTGATGACTTACCTGCTCATTCCATGCGCCGTGTTGACCATCCAATACACCTCCGAGTCATTTTCCTCCGATGTCGGTTTTACCATATACACTTGAATCCTCACAAATGCATTTTCTGCGTAGAATCCGGCCGACTTCTAGGCTTTATCGTTTCATGTCAAGGGACCAGGGTAGATCCTTTGAAGGTTGAGGCAATCCTCAATCTCCCTCCTCCTACACTTTGCCAACTACAAATTTTGCAAGGGAAAGCAAATTTTCTTCATCGTTTCATCCCGAACTATGCCGAGATAACTCTTGGATTTACACGACTACTAAAAAACGGGTTCGAGTTCATATGGGATACCATCAATAACAAAGCTTTTGAAGCTCTGAAACTGTCCCTGACACGTGCTCCGCTTCTCTTCCTCCCTGATTATAGTCGCGATTACTTCCTCTACCTCACAGCCTCGGATTACACCATTGCTATGGTTCTCATCCAGGAGGATGATTCTCATGACGAACAGGTCATCTATTACTTGATTCGAAGTCTAACACCTACCGAAACCAAGTATTTACATGTCGAAAAACTGGCCTTTGCAGTTGTCCAAACAGTTCAACGTTTCCGGCACTATATCCTCTCTCACAAGACTACGGTAATTTTTAACTGCAACCCTATGCAGCACATTCTCACACGTCAACTACTAGGGGGAAAATACTCCAAATGGATCGTGATACTCCAGGATTTTGACTTGGAATTCGAACACGCTAAGTCCAAGAAATCCTTAGTGTTTTCGAGTTGATATGTGATTTTCCCTATTCTGAGACGGAAAAGATAGCAGCTGATTCATTACCTGATGAATCCCTTTTCCTGATTAGTTCTGATGATATTTGGTATGAAAATATCATCATATATCTCCAAACCCAGACTTTCCGACCTAATTTGTCTAGTACTGACCGTTGTCGAATACACTACCAAGCCCATTAGTATATTATCCTCGGTGATACTCTTTATCGTCGTGAGATTGAATCAGTTTTTCGACGCTGCCTCATGTTTGACGAAGCCGAGAAAGATGTTATTGGATAAATCCGTAAGTGCGGACAAAAACCGATCTCCCTAGATCCACCTGGATTTAGAACAAAGCAAGACAGAATAATACTCTTTCCCTAGATTTAAACTATTGAATGTACTAGAAGATACGATCAAAGAACATACCTTATGATCGCTTCCTTTGATCTTTGTTGCTCCCGCTCCAGTCCAGTGCTCTCGTATAGTCAAGATCAAAACAATACCAACCAACCAAAGTGAAGAATATGCAATCTATTCAATAATCAATCTATGTATATGATCAAGGAGTTATACAATAAAGTAGATCTAACTTTATGGGAAAAGGACATATTACTGTATCATATTGATGGAAAGTAAAGATTACAACCTGAGCCTTGATGTTGCAAACTTCCTTTCAATGGCCTCTAGCTCTGACACACACACTTTCTCACTTGCATGAAGAAGATCAACCACCTTTGATAAACTTGCTGGAGTTCTCTAACTGCTGTAGCATCAGTCCTTCATACAGTCTTTCACCAATTCTCCAATAAATCTATTGCTTGTTTGCTTCTAACCTTTTCCATGAGAATCCCCCTCAATATATAGGAGAGAATGAATTAGTTACTTGGATAAGAATGATCCCAAAATATCAGGAAATCCAGTACTTAGATAACCATTCGAATGCCATCTCATCCTTCTAGAAGATTCCCTTCTAGAAACTTCGAGAATTCATCTTTTTCCCTTGTTTATAAAGAGTTCGCACCCTAGTAGTTAGACACAGTGCGAACTTCTCGCACCCTGGCTTAAGGTAGCCTGCGAGAATCATGCATTCTCGTAGGCAAATATATTGATAGCCTGTGAACCTTCCTCAAAACTGTGATTTCTGGAAAGAGATAAAGGTAACTTTTCTCAAGAAAGAGTTCTAATGAAGAGCCTGAGTACACCATCATCAATACATCATCACGATGAAAAAAAATATGGGTAACAAAAGCCCTCAATGACTGCCATTCTGGAGCTTGTGGTGGTCACATGTCTGGGTATGCTACTGCCCAGAAGATCTTGCGAGCTGGGTATTTTTGGCCCTCCTTATTTAATTATTGTATAATTGTCGTCCAAAAGTGCCACGCTTGCCAGACCTACAACCATAAAATATGATCACATCCCACTCCTCTTCACCCTGTGGTCTTCATCGGTCCTTTTGTAAAATGGGGTATCGATTTCATGATGTGTCACCCTCACTCGGCCGGGGGGAATGGATACATTATTGTAGCCGTAGACTATTTTACGAAATGGGCCGAAGCGATGCCGAAATTTGACAACACTGGAAAGACCGCAACATTATTCATATTCAATCACATCATAGCTCATTTTGGTGTTCCTCAGGCTATCGTCACCGATCACGGTAGCCACTTCAAAAACATCATGATGTCCAAACTCACTGAAAAGTTGGGTCTTCGCTGTGAAAACTCAACACCCTATTACCCACAAGCCAACGACCAAGTCGAAGCAATTAACAAATTCCTCATTACCATGCTTCGACGCATGATAGGGATTCACAAAACAAGTTGGCACATGATGTTGTTTTCAACATTGTGGGCTTACCAGACATCCGTTAAGTTTGCTACCGGGTTTACACCATTCCGGTTAGTCTATGGTTTTGAAGCCATCCTCCCAATTGAATGTGAGATACCCTCCCTAAAACTAGCTGTCGAACTCCTCCCAAACACTTTTGCCAAAAAAGAACGTCTGTTGTATCTCATGCGATTAGACGAAACGCGACGCGATGCCACCCTAGTCATAGAAGCCCAGAAGAAACGTGTCAAAGCCCAATACGACAAACATTTCAAGCCTCACGTTTTCTCCGAAGGTGATATGGTTCTCCTTTACGAACAAGATCGGGATATGCTAGGAGCTGGGAAATTTGAAGCTATGTGGCGAGGTCCTTACATTGTTCGATGAGTTCTGGAGAAAGGAGCTTACAAGTTAGTAGATTACAATGGTATCCCTTTGAGTGAACCTAGAAATGGGTTCTACTTAAAGAAGTACTATGCCTAAGATCACTTGTGCATGAGTACTTGTATTTTCTTGTATCATACTTCTTGTGTGTTACTGTAGTATGCTTTTTCGTTATCTGGTCTCTACCTTTATGTTACGTTGTGTTTGGTTTCCAGATGTCGGAGTCTTCGCTACAGCACATTGGCTTCACTGATGGTGCTAGCCATAGTACTCAGAACCTTGCTTCTGCTGCTTGGGCAATTTACGCTCCTACAAACGAACTTATCACTATACAAGGTGTGTGTCTCAGCCGTGCGACCAACAATATTGCAGAATATAACGTCGTTATCGAATTGTTGATTGATGATATCTCACTCGGTATCTGTCACATGGTTGTACAACTTGATTCGCAGTTAGTAGTACTACAGTTAAGTAATGTTTATGCTATTTGAAGTCCTACTTTATTACATGTATATTTACAAATTCGCCTCTTGGAACGTTATTTTGATTATATTCAGTATCAGCATATTCCTAGATGTCTAAATATATTAACTGATGCATTAGCTAACTATGTATTAGACACACATTTGGGCCATTTATAAACCAATCACATCACATGTATCACACAACACAAGATAAGCCGGTAGAAGCTGTATATATGTATATAGCGATCAAAAGTTTTTTACAAAAAAGTTTTGTCCAAGGACCAAAATTTAAAAATATGAAGCTCATAGCTTCTACAAAGTAGCATCATGGGTGATGCTCACGATAACACACGACTGCCCGAGCAACCCTACAAATCAGTCGACCAATAGACTCTGACACGCCCACCGTATGGTGCTAATAACGTCGAGGGAACTCTCCGATAGGCATGTCCAGAATGTCAATAGTCAACCCCTCCAAGTTTTTCTCCACTGCCTCATAGTCTTCAACATCCCATTGCAGCACTAGAGCCACCTCTCCTCATCACTGAATAAGAGACATACCTGGAGGTCGGTATGGCCCCACATTTGTGTCATTCAAAAGAGATTTTTTTTTTTGATCAGTTATTGGGCAAACATAAAAACATTTTCATATGATAAAAATTACAAAAACATTTAAAAGAACAAAATGTGTACTTCTTACCTAGATCTCCCCATTGAGCATCCTCAGGTAGGGCCAAATCCAGATCCCCTCGGAAATCCAACCCGACATAGGCATAATCGTTGACCATCAGCATGTGTGGTCGCAACCAGTCAAAGAATGAATCGTTATATTTGATGATAGGTCCAGCTACGTGTCAGGCCATGAGGTTGCACCACCTCAACATCCTCGGATCCTGTCGGGCCGATAAACTCCACTCAACCTGTAATCTCAGCAAGGGAACCCTCTCAAGAAAGGGGGACACCAAAAGTGATCCATACCCGAATTGCTTCAGGTCGCCTTTTCTACATTTTGTCAACTACTTAAATTTTTAGAAAATATGGATTAAAGGGTTAATTTTATAGGATAAGTTTTAGTTAAATGTATGTTATTATATAATTTAGGGGATATAGGTTTTAGGTGTCATGAGTTATAGGT
>JZKD02S0950459.1:127830-154841 GCA_000966675.3 Picea glauca
CCCACCACCTCAGCTACTGGTCAAGCTAGCATGGTACCCACGTCGTGACAATCCTGTTAGGAAGTAAACATCCTCAATATCCAAGGACAATGTGTGGACCTCCACATGGAATACTTGTTGGTCCATGTCCCACATATGAATGAGGTACTCCAACAGCCTGACTTGGGCCCTCATACTCGAGATCCGAAAGAATTTCAAGAGACCACAGTGTCGGAAAGCGGCAATGGTGCCTAGGTCATTCATGGGAATAGCATCATCCTCTTCATGCTCTCTTTCGTGCCACTCCAACATCGTGATGGTCAAATGCCTGCACAAGAACCATAAGAGAAAGGTTAGCCTCTTGTTTCAAGCCTTGGCATATTTTTCATTGAGCAAAAATCAAAGTGAATTTTCATTTTGTGGCCCTCATAGGTGCCCCTTTAGCATAGTGTGAGGTTCTCGCAGGTGCCTTTGGGGTCACCTACGAGAATCACGCATTCTTGCAGGTGCCTTTGGGGTCACCTACGAGAATCATGCATTCTCACAGGTCCCGTATGGATAGCCTGCGAGAACACCTAGGCACAAGTTTTGGCCCTAAAACAAACTCAAACCTTGAAATTTGCCAATGAAAACAAAAAATTGAACCATGAAAAGGTAGAAGACAAAAAGCTTACCTCGTTGATGGAGACAGTTCGCCAAATGGTTGCTTGTACCTTTCGCAATCGAGCACTGAAATTTAAAGGCAAAAGAGGGGTTTTGGGCAAAATTCTTGGCAAAATCACAATGACTATGGTAAAATCCCTTTTACCCACTTATATTTACTTTTTACCATTTTTATTGATTTTTATATTTTTTTATTCATCAAACCTAATTCCTAATAGCCCTATGAGTGTGACTTTTTGCAGATATAATGACTTTGAAATCCACACAAAAGAGTATGGATATTTTCTTTTTTTCATCGCATGCTTAATTGTTTTTTATGGTTTTTAGACAAAACCTCGAGCTTGGTCTTTGTTCGTTCTCACGCTTGAAAATACATGAGAACGTAATCGAACAAAATTTTATCACTTTTTCGGGCTCATAAAGGTCATACGAAAAAGAAACCCCTTGGAGTTCTCTTTAAGCTCTTTTCAGACTCTCTAAACGTGAAAAGATTGCCGAGTGATCTTGCTATTTTCACGCTCATTAAAGTATTTGAAGAAAGCTTCTGTTGGGTGATAATTTCTCTTTTTCGATCTCATCAGACTACTTTATGAAAAAGGAACTAAGAGAGTTCTCTTTTAATTGTTTTTCCAGACTCTATAATCATGAAAAACCTTCGAGTTTTCTGTCTTTGGACTCGTTAAAAAAACATCGAAAGACCCATAATGGGACCGAACCACTCCTTCCTAGGGTTCGTTAAACATACTCTAAAGGACTCATCCGAAGGATGAGCTTAAATCAACAAGCATATGTTATCCTCCTCAAGCTTGCATAAAAATAAAGAGGTACTCGCCAGAAATGGTGGGGGAAAATTTGGGAAAGGGATGTGTTTTCATATTCATATTATTGGCAGTAAGTGTCGCTCTTGAACATGACACCCCCTATTCATTATTGGAAGCCGGTTTAGGAAATCCATTTGTCTCTCATTTGACTTGCTACAAGGTTATATCCTGAGTCGTCTTTGAGTCAGTGCTACCAAATCCCTGGTCGTTTCGTTCATATGTTCAAGAGAAGTTCATCCAAAACCTCTATTGAGTCGGCCATCTGCAATTGTCCATTTTTACCGTGTCGACCTTCCCTCTGTCTGTTTCAACCTATATTCATACTCTATTTCACCTTCAAACTCGGTTACTTATTTCATGTCATTGATGGGGGATACATCAAGGCCCTCTTGTGATGAGTCTTGTTTCGTCGACTCCAACTCATTATTCGGAAACAAGACTTAGAAATTATTTGGTACCTTGGGACTTGCATGCCTCAATGGCAGGTTCTCTCTCTTTCGATAGTGGGTTTTCATTATTGACCCCTGATAGGGAGATTCCGTTGAATGTTCGACCTCAACTCATTTATTCACATTCATTGGATTGTACTAGTGTACCTTGGGAGTCATTGACATTAATGGTGATTTCCGTCGCACTTGTTAATGGTTTCATCAACGACCGGTAATCAAGTGGTTTCTACCATGTTCGAATTTGGCACATGTAATCACATGGTTAGATTCATACTTTCAGGTGATGGGATTGAATACCCTGGGTTTCATCTTTTTGATCCAAGCTGCGATGGAGTATGCATGATTTACATCGACACATAGATCCACTTTGTATGTCACGTGGCTATGTCGTCATAATTTGAGTCTTCTCGCATAGATCCACAATGTATTCTTGGTGGCTATGTAGTATTTTTGACGACATGGATCCACGGTATATGATTGGTGGCCATGACCCATGTTCGTAATGTCATCCATTTGTGATCTGAGTATGGGAATGCCTACCTCAAAACTAGTACTATATTCTGCAGATGCTTGGTTGTTTGCAGGTTTTCGATTAGGTGCACTCCTGGTTTCCGACACACACATGCAGTTTACAAAGTATTTCGACCGTCACTGATTCCAGCCTCATACTTTGGGGGGCATTTTGTAACACATGATTTTGGTCATCTTGGTGATGTATTAACAATGGTGTATTCAGGCTCCCAATAAGGACTTTTTGCCTAAGAAAAGTGGCCCTTGCCTCCTTCCAAAAAAACATATTTTCAAAGTGAGTTCGCAGGCTACATATGATCTAGGGTGCGAGAATCCCTCATTCTCACAGGCCACCTACACCTAGGGTGCGAACTTCTCACATTTTTCTCCATACATAGGGTGCGAACCTGTTTTTAAGCTTGAAAAAGAGAAGAGGTCTCGAGGGTTCTAGAAGGGAATCTTCTAGGAAATGAGTTGGCATTCGTATGGTTGTCATTTTACTGACTTCTCAGATTTGATGGGATCATCCTCATCCATGTAACCATCTCTCCTTCTCCTATATATTGAAATGTTTCTCATGGAAAAGGTTAAGCAAGATTGAATGAACAATTGGTGAAAGAATTGTGTGAAGAACCCTATTGTGACAGGAGCTTGGAGATTCTAGTTGGTCTATCAAGAGGAATTGGATCTTATTCATGCAAGTACAGAGCAAGTGTGTGTGTTGGAACCAAGGGTCACTGAAAGGAAGCTTGCGACATCAAGGCGATTAGGTTGTATCTTCTACTTTCAATTAATATGATACATCGACATGTCCCTTTCCCATAAAGTCACTCTCACTTTATTGTGTAATTCCTTGATCATATGCATAAGTTGACGTTGAATACATTTTGCTATCTTCACTTTGGTTGGTTTGTGTTGTCTTGGACTTGACCTCATGAGAGAACTAGAGCGAAGTGGGAGAAACAGAGACCTAAGGAAGCGATATCAAGGTATGTCACTTATTCCTCCCTATTAACATATTCAATGATTACAACTTAGGGAAAGAGTCATGTCCTGTCCTATTTTGTTCTAGATCTAGGTGGATCTAGGGAGATCTGTTAGTGTCCACACCTACCGATTAGTTTGATAACAAAATTGGCGACTCCACTGGGGATGCGACCCATTTTTTGGTGGTTTTTGGTGTCTTTCCTTGGCCATTTTCTCTTACCTTACCATTTTTCATCTCTATCAATCTCTGAGTCTTCAGGAGACCCTGACAGACTCTCTGGGTCCAAAGGTTCCTTAAAATTTTTTGTCTTTTTTTCAAATTTTGCTTAGTTTCAGTCATTCTCGCACTGAACCCTTTTATTTCCTACGAGAACTACTGGAGTTCGCACCCTACTGTGTAGTCCAGTGCGAACATCTCATACTCTACTTGTGACCAGCCCGCGAGAATGCTCCATTCTTGCACTATACACTACTGCTTGCCTGCGAACCCATTTTGTAAAATCTTGGGATTAAGGTCTTTTGTCTGCTCAGATGCCCAGACTTGTATGTGTGTCTGAAGAGAACGTCTTAGGCCACTGATTGATTGTTTCTTGACTTCGGTTTTTGTGAATAATTAGTCTTCAGAAACCAAAAGCGCTTCTTGTTCACTTTTCTCAACTATTATCTCTTGACCTTTTCTTGACAAGGATATGATCTCTGATCCTGAAATCGAAGTGCTTGTATGGTTGGAAGCCGGTGATCGGTTTAAAAGTTGGGATTAATTGTCTTTCTCAATTGCTCATTACTTGGAAATTTGTTGCCCTCATGCATTTGAAAAGACTAGTCTTGTTTGCTTGTTATGTTTGTCTCCATTGAAAGATTAGTTTGGGTTTTTTTGTATATTGTCTCCCATGAGTGATTTGTTTTTTTTTAGTTTCACCACTGTTGTGTGGTTCCTATTGAAAATTAAAAAACATTTTTCTTTTTAAAAACAATTTTTTTTATTTTGAAAACATTGCCATTTAATTGTTGAAATAGAATGAATAGAGAATTGGCTTTGGTCATGATTTGTTGATATTGCATTTTCAAAGAAGATTATATATCGTAGTTCAAGATTGTTCCAGAAAACCCATCGTTCCCTCTCGTAAATAGGATTCATCGAACAAGAATTGATATTTTTCATTCCTATCTATGCATCGTTGGGTCAGAGTCTCACGCAACATCAGTTTCATTTCCGTCTCCTTTGAGTAACAACAACCTTTAATAATATCGCGCGAATTTTAAAATTTAACTAGTAACTCTTTTCTAGGACTCTATTACACCAACATTAGCTAGGCTAGAGCTTTGGGATAAGGCAGAGAGATACACTCTCCAAAGCACAAAACACACAATAGCATCTTGTCTTAAGGAGTGTCAAATTCCATTTGCAACATTTTTTCCCGAGAAGTCCTTCTCACACAAGGGTCAAACTCGAGGTTGCATTGATATTGACAGAGTTACTCACCCTGCTTTGTTGATATCGGTGTAGAGATTGCACATATTATGGGGGTCACTTGAAGGTATACCCACAATGATGAGTGGAAGCCTCTCAAGTTGATTTCGGGCTAGATACCCTGCCCTTGTGTGTGGATCAGACTGTCGACTGTCCGCCCAGGATTTATTGTTGTTGGTGGTAACCTTAGTGGCCTATCTTCTTAGGGTCTTACACAAGGTGACTGTGAAGGGGCAAGTCTTCACGGTACCTGGAATCGATGTTGGCCAAACTCACTTGGGCTCCTTGGAGGGTATACCCACAATTATGTGTGGGAGCTTGCACCAAGGCATAAGTCCGTTAAGTAGGTCGTCAACGTAACTTTTCCACCCTAGCCCAGCCCCTTCTCGTCTCATTGTTGCGATATTGGATTTCATCACCAACTAGTGACTTTGGAATTAGAAGGTCTTGTTTGCTTGATGTTGTTTCCTAGATTTTTTACTAGCGCATGTTGTTTGTTTACCCAAGTTGACCATAGAATTTTCTTTGTAAGTTTTTAACTCATTCATAATTGACCCTCCACGTCGTTCACGTAGAATGCAGAGCTTAGCCCCAAAAAATATGGAAGGTTCTCAACCCTTGCCTACCAGCTCACTGGAGGGCTCTACTCAACAGAGTGAAGTCCAAGACGTCACCACTCCACAAGTGGAAAGAACTGACTCTCTAGAATGGTTCCAAATTACCAATTCTCGAGAGGACTTTTGACTTCATGCCGACTCTGAGAGACATATTATGCGAGCAAATTCCATTTCTTCCCTTGCCCTCCTGCACGCACCCCAAACCATTCTCCTCTCCTCCCTGTGCGCACGCTACTCTTCCCATCACTGCACACAACAACACTCCTTTTCCCCTTGGCCTCCACCTCCACACCTTCCTCTACCCTCTCCTCCATTTCCCTCGAACCCTCCTCCTCCATTACCCCTGCTCTTTCCCCCTTCTACGCCCAATGCCACCCCCTCTTCCACGTAGACACCTCTGCCACTCACTCGCCCTCGGCCTCCTCCTCCTCCATTCCTCTTGCAGACAGCCTCCCCTCCCACAACCACCACCTCCCTCCGCCTACGCCCTCCTCCTCTCCTCCATTTCCCTCTCCACCTCCTCCGCTCCTCCAATGATCTCATAGGGTTGGTAAAGTCATGCCCTGGTCGCCCATGTGACCAGGGGCGAAGGCTCGAGAGGGGCATCTTTGTATTTTTAGTTTTAATTAAAATCAAGTTTATTATATAGTTTTAATTTTATAAAAATTAATTTGTTATTTAAATTTTTTAAATTTATTATCCCATTTTAATTTTTGTTTTATTATATATATATATATATATATAATAAAATCATTATTAAAACATGTAATAAAGTTATAAATTTTTTATTATATTTTATTTATACATGATTTAACTATGTAGTATAATTTAAATACCTTCCCCCCCTAAGAGTCACTGGCTGTTTTAATTCTATAACTTCACCATACAGAGGCGGATTTTCGCCCGTAAATAGTCGAAACGATTGGGGAGAAGTATAGAATGCATCCCTGACATTCATCTCAACAAATTCAGCCCAAATTTTCAGTGACATGTCCCAGAGCGACATGGATTCATTTTTAGCCCTACAAGCATGCACCAGGAAGAGGCCTAATTGGGGGCCTCCGAGGTCAAATTGGGCCTGGTGAGGAAAACCCATTTCAGCTATAGGTATGTAGGCCTGTAGCATCCTATAAATTCTAGTGTCCAGCACATAATTTTTTCCCAACTTCAATTTTTTCCCCTGATCAGTCTCCTAACCGGCTCCATTCGCATACCTTCTTGGGGCCATATCTTACTCATTCGGAGTCAGATTTGCGCCAAATGAAAGGAAGTGGAAAGGTAGTGGGAAAAGATACAACATGATCACAATAAAGAATAGTTTTGTAGTTATTTGGTATGGAGGAAGACCCTCTCAAAGTTCAGGTCCAAGGGGTCCTCTCATCGAAACAAGTCCAAATCGAAGCCATGCTTCGACCAACTCATAGAGAAACTTATAGGCAACAAAGGGGGGGTATAATCAGGTCTTAAAAGTTCTTGAACAACGGGCATTTTCTTACTTACAATGACTAAATCTTAAAGGCCCCTTGCCCTCCTAAGCAACTCAAAAAATTTCCCACACCTTGGGGCTTCATTCCGGTGAATCCGACAACCATGGATGGTTGAGAATTGTCCTAAACCACCTCACTTACAGCTACAAAACATGACAACAATGAAAGAGCCTTTGGGATGGCATAAATCCCAAGGAAAATGGTGATGTGGCATATCAAGTTTTTTCATTTTATGAAAAATGACTTTTTGTAATATGAACTCTCGCATGATTTACTTTTTGGGATGAATTACTATGTAATTGAAGAGTCAAGTCAAATCTAATTTGATCCCCTTTTTGTATAAGGTTCCCTTTTAGGATAAGATTATTTTTGGATAAGATGCTTTTAGGATAAGGTTACTTTTTGTAAAAATACAAAAGTACTTTATGGTCGGTCCACTTGTCACTTTTCCCAAAGTGACAAGTGTCTTATGACCTAACCCTAAGCCTTCACCTCTCCTTTATAAACAAGAGGGCTGGCATTGTAAATTGGGGGATGAATATAGTAACAAAGCTCTGCTGAAATTTATAAGACTCTTTGTGTGTGTGATACTTGTTAGATTTTAGTTGTTGGATGTGTCAATTGTTGGTTAAGGGTTGAGGGGTAGGGGTAAATTCTTTTTATGTTAGCTATCTCTAGGAGGGATTGGTTAGCTAGGTGTTTGTTGTTGTTTCCTTGGGTTTAACTTGCTTACTTTCATCTTCTAACAACTTGGTTTAATTTGTTTAATGTGCTTTAGTGCAGATTTTTTGAAGTATTCAATTGTTTTCAGCCTTAGCTAGTGGCTAGGAGTCCTAGGGCCCCTTAGGAGAACCCTTAAATAGACCTCTTAGCTGGCTGTCCATACTTGTTTGCTTTATCTTTTTATTCATGTATATTTTTGTTATGTTTTATTACCATTAACTTTGCTGTCCCAAATAAGAAAATTGGTCATTTTGGTCAATTTCCCCCCACGGGACAACCATCTTAGTTGGTTGTTATATACTTCTTATGTGTAAATTTTTGTTATGTTTATTTCATCTTTTCCATGCATAAATATTAAAATTTTGTTGTTTGTCTGCAAGGATACAACCAGTCACCCACTCTGCTTCTCTTAAGCAGTTGGAGACCACCTAGAGACCTGTTTGAGGCAAAGGGGCCAGCAGGGCAGCGAAGAAAAACACACATTTCGATCGGTAAATCTACCCAATCACTCTCATATTCAATTTACATATCACTTGCACTCATTCCAAAAATTTCTGATACACATACCAATGTTTATATGTTTTATTTGTGTAGATAGTTTGAATAGTTCACTTGTGAATTCATGTAAAAAATCTGATTAATACTTGTGTAGATAATCATCACACCTTTTATATTTTAAACACTAAACTTCCAATCCCCATACAAGGAGTTAGTTGGGGCTTTCATGCATATGGAGGCATTGTCGCTCGCAAAGAGCTTCAACCCATTCCTTTGGGTTGAATGGTGTAATTGTCATTTTGTAATTATCTAATCTTGCTATATTTTCATTGTATCACTTTTCGCTCACTAATCTACAGGTGGATGCCCCTAAAGGGGCCATGCAAAATCAACAAGCTAAATATATGCAAAATTCCGCAAAAAAACTTGAAAACAATTCAAGGGTCCGCCCCATACACTGAAAACAAAAAATTATATTATTTAGATATTTACATATACATATTATCTACCTGTGACATATATGTCACCTATCTATTTACTTGTTTTATGTATATATTTTTTAAATAGATTTCAAATTTAGTAACCAGGAGGCACGTTTGTGAAAGCAAGATGTGACCTCACCACGTGAATGGCCTGGTATTTTATTTTATGCAATTTCAATTTTGTAGGATATTAAGAGTCAAAGGCTGAGAATCTTCATCATGAGCCCCTCGAAAGTTGTCTAGTTAGTACAAGTCGAGTTGTCTTTCCTTAGTACCACATGGTCAAGGAATTGATTAGCTTAGCTCGGTTGGAGTACTACTCTGCTTGGGTAAGCTCAGTAAAAAATCTCTATAGGGGGGTCCTGCGCCTCTTCCTTTTCGCAGGTATCCTTCTTCCATGCAAGTGGATTTAAGAGCTCGAAAGTGCTAGTGATGAGAAGTGGCTAATCCTTGCTTCTCTAAACTGCATGGGGCACTCTTTAACCTAACCACCGTGGTCTAGTAGGACTACTCTTCTTATACTAGTTGACACAGTTCCGGGATGTGTTTTCCTGATCGGGATAACCTTCAAAATAGTGTGGTGGCCAAGGCATGTGATAAAAACTAAAAATTGACCAATAAAATACTTTTAAAGTCAACCTTTCGTCAGTACACCTTTTCACACACGAACCAAAATTGAAGTTGTGAATACTTTCCCTTATATCATAGCTGTAACAGCTTGTAACAAGGCTGCCCATCCACTTTTACAACCCACTTTTGATTTTAAAACCTTCCGAGATCACTTCCATGTTCACCTTGGGGGGTATCAAGCCTTTCTAAGCTTGTTTCCTTGTCTTGAAATCTTCAAACAACTTGTTGTTCTCAATTTATAGCCATTTAAAAGTACTTGGTTGTAACTCTTAAGCCCCCTTTTCACACTTGTTTCACACCCTTTTACTCAAGGTATTCATTGGTTAATTACCCAGGACACCGGTTTATCATGGAGACCAATTCTGGGACAGTTTCCAACGCTTTAAGGAAGTGAACAACTCATTGTTCGCTTCATTTAGTTCACTGTCCTAAAAATCAGCGAGCTCGTTTTTTTCCCATTCATAACTTTCATTCCCCGGGCCATTTTGGCCATCCAAGAAATTGAGGAAGGATAACACCCAGGGTGGGTGGTCTTGAGAAAGACTTCTTGTAAGTCTTTCACCTTTCTTTTTCCCCTTCATACCACCTCAGGCGAAGGACCACCTAAGGTGCGGGTAGTCTCTGCCTCGTGTTGAGCTATCAAAGAGGCTATAACCGTCTTCACAGCTGGATAGGTCGGATCTGTCCCAGCAGAGAGATTTTTCTTATAACAACAAGGAGCATTGCCCTTTATTCCATGAGTACTTGGCCTCTAGAGCTTTGAGTCCTTTGAAGCAAGTCACCTTACCCTGGTGCGAGGTATGCAGAAATAGGCATCGCTCCGGTGAGTGCTATTACATGAAAAAATATGTTCAGACACCTACAAATTTGTATTGCACGTTCTGTAAGTCTATGGGACATGATGATAGGGATTGTAGGGCTTACGATCTCATGCATGAAAGGTCAAGAGACATATACAAAATTCAAGGTGAAGTACAACAAGAAGGAAACAATACACAGTACAACTCCCCTGGGAGAGGAAACTTCAATCCTCACGGTGGATTCAAAGGAGGAGTAGGAGGAGGTATGGATCGAGGCCGAGGATAGATCATCTGTTATAACTGCGCACAGCCAGGACACTCGGCAAGGGACTGTCAGAACCCTTGCACTACTTGCAGCTACTGCAACTCCTTCGAGCATGTTATTGAAGAATGTCCAGTAGTGCTGGCTAAACTTCAAGAGAAACGAGGACTTTAGCAGAACCCGCAGATACAATTGATCAAAGATGAACCTCGTAGAGAAGACCCTAGAGTTGTTGTTATTACTAGAGGAGGTGTTGTTACAGGAGATGACAGAACGACCCAAGGGAAGACTACAAAAGATTCAAGAATTAGGAAAGCTGTAGAGAAGACCCAAAACTTTGATGCGAAGAAAGAAAGACAAATATTTGAGGTGGAAAGAAAAGAGTTCAAAGGAGACCAAGGCTCTTCATCAAGAACATGACCATAAGTAAGAGAATATGAAATGCCTCAGGCATTTGATCAGTCTGCTTCGCCAAGAGAAGGAAAAGAGGTAAGCAAGCTCATGGAATTTCTATATACTTGTGTTAAGTTGATTCAGGATGAGAGCGCTGTCCAAGAACTACAAAATTTAATCAGACATTATGAGCTAGGAAATAATGACCCCTTACTGAATAGGGAAGTACACCAAATTGCTAAAAAGAGAAGGACAAATAAGGAATTACATTTGAATGCTCAAATATGCAAATATGATATAGACTATGTGGTCCTCAACATAGGGTCGGAGGTCAATGTCATGACGAAGCAAACTTGGGCACTGATGGGAAAATCGAGGTTGATCTATTCCCCTATCAGGCTTAGGATGGCTAATCAACAAGCTGTCATCCCTTTTGAACGATTGGAACATGTCCCTGTGGATATTGATGGAGTAAGAAAATTTGTAGATTTTGAGGTAATTGAGATAGTTGATGACAACTACCCTTACCCTTCACTATTAGGAATTGATTGGGCCTTCAATAATTCCACTGTGGTTGATTTAAAGAAGAGACGTATGACTTTTGAAAAATATGGCCTTAGGGTCATTGCACCCTTAGATCCAGATGAAGGTCAACGATACATAGATCCCATCAAATAAGAAGACCATGCACACAAACTGGAAAATATATACAAATTAACAACCAAACAATAGGATTACATTAATCCTACGGCCGATGGAAACCTAAGCTGGCGAAGTGACAATGCATGTTCATCAGACTCAGAAGAAGCACTGTAGAACTGATAGAATAAAATATATGAGGTATCTATTGGACAACTGAGAGGGGGGGGTGAATCAGTTGTTACCGTGCTTAAACAATTATGCTTCTTTTAAAAACCTTTACAAGGCACTCAATGATGATGACAATAATGCATGGAAATAAACAAAGGCACATTCAACATCTGTCACATATGAGAAACACAGAGACAGATATTTCCCGAGGAAACCCATACAGGGAAAAAACCTCTTTTTCTTTATATGATAAGTAATAGTTACATTCTTTACATTATCATACATATGAGCACCCACTCATAATGAGGCTACAATCTCAGTTTTGCAAGCAGCTACTTGCTGAGAGCACCAACTCTCTGTTTTCTCTAGCACCCACTAGATGGAAGCACCAACTCCCTGATTTCTCTAGCACCAACTAGAAGGAAGCACCAACTCCTTGTGTTCAAGCACCTACTTGAACCTCTGAGGACACCAGTCCTCCCTAGCACCTCCCAACCACCTTGAATTATAAATTATTTGTTATTAAAAACTTATTACAATGATATAAAGTTATTCAATGGCTTACCAACCTTGTCGCTGCTTTGTTACACTGTTATGCCCTGTCTGAATCAATGTCTTCTGCACACACCTTGCACTTCCTGTTCTTCTGCATTTTATGCTCTCTGCGCCATATCTTTCCAATGCAACATTCCTCTACTATGCATTTCTGCTCCTGCGCTCTACCTCCTTGCACACCCCTTTAATTATCCTCCACAATGACAACCCTTCTCTCCTCTTTTTTTTGCATTCATCTAGTCTCTCTTGTCTTTGTGCATGCAATATTCACAATGCCTCTACATTCTCACTCCATGCCAAATTCCTCCACAACTTGAGTGATCTGTCTGATCATCATCGGGACTCTTCAGCTTCTCTGGTTGTTTTCCACTCATTCAACATCATTGTATGTTATACTGAGATTCCTCAGCCTCTCTGGCAGTTTGAGACTCTTCGTATTCTCTGTGACAGTCGAGCTCACCTTCTCTATTCTAGTTACAGGTCTCAATGGTCATCTAGCTATCAATCGCCTCCACGAACATCTTCATCCCTCTTGAAGATTCCCAGAGACTCTTCACCTCCTCTGTCAATCACCCCGAAGTGTCTTCGAGTCCTCTGGTAGAAACCATCAGTGGTTTCTAGCAGTTACACTGTGTCGTGCTACAGTAGCCCTCTGATATTGTTCAAATTCACCTGCACCATTGGATTGGCTCCATGGGATCTTCCATTCATTTCAACATTTCGCCATTCAGCAATTCAGCATTCATGTGACCATGTGTCTCGACACTCCCAATCGCAATCCTTGAAAAGGAGCTTGGTTTCTCTAGCTCTTTCCTCCATCTCTCATTGATGTGACCAAGGGCTGTGGCCATAGCCTTATGCATAAAGCGATTTCATGATTTCGCGTTTCATGAATCTGGAGATGAGGCATCTCGACTCTCTAAGTCGCGATCTCCAAAACCCTAAAATGGAGCTTATCTGGACTAACTCCTTCCCTTCTCGTGACCATCGACGGTGACCATAGGCTGTGCCAAAAACGGCACGAGTTTATAAAATTCATTGAGTCTGATCGATGGTTGAAATCTCCATAGATCCAATGGTCCAGATCTTATCGTGATCTTGCATCTCGCGTTTTCAATGATTATGTTTCTTGCCTCTCTAAGTCGCGAGTCGCGAAGCTCCGAGATGGAGCTGGATCAACGGTCTAGAAAAAACCTTGATCTGACAGCTGCGATTAAATCGCGAATTCAGGGTTTATATTTCTTACCTCTCCAGGTCGCGAGTCACGAAGTTCCGAGATGGAGATAGATTAACGGTCCAGAACAAACCTTGATCTGACATTTGCAACTAAATTGCAATTTCGCATCTTGCAAGTTCTTTGATGAAGGTCCTTGACACTCCAACTTGCGATAGGCGTTATTCCGAAATAAATTTGGATCGACGGTCCAGATCACACCTTGATCTAACGACTGTGATTAAATCACGATTTCGCATCTCATGAGTTCTTTGATGAAGGTCCTTGAAACTCCAACTTGCGATAGGCGAAACTCCGAGATGGAGTCTTTATGGTGCTCTGATCTTTCGCCGCGTGTCCTCTTGATCAACGGTCAAGATCTTGTCATGATTTCGCATATCACGATTTCGATATTCCTGTGGTATTGTTTCTTGACTCTCCAAGTTGCGAGTCGCGAAACCCCAAAGTTATGTAAGCCTGCTGATGTCACATGTGGATTGACACGTGTTGAATAACTGCCACGTGTCACTTTGATTCGTGACTTACATGTGCCTGAAATGTCGAATCAGTTTGACACTTGTCATTGCCTGGTTGTGCCACGTGTTCTTAGCTGACGTGGTTTTCTGACATGAGTTGGATCGATGGTCCAGATGTGATCTTGATTCAACGGCTCAGATAATATCGCGATTTCGACAGTCCTGTGGTATTGTTTCTTGCCTCTCCAAGTCACGATTCGTGAAACTCCGATTTGCAAACTCTCTTCACCTTGCACTTTTAAAGATCGTGCAGATTCTCTTGGATCCTATGATGGTCAGTCCTCGCGCTCGAATCTAACACCTGAGATCTATCCTCCATATCTGCTCGCTCTTCTTATCTACATTGAGATCTGATAGCCATCAAGAATTTTGAATTGTTGATCCAATGATCACTGTTGCTGCTCCTCCCCGATTATCACTATGTTGTTGATCATCGCTATTGTACTTGCCATCAATGACAAGCATACGCTGCCTGTAAAACATGCCAACAATATCTACAAGAATATGTGCTAGATTAACCAGAGAAGTTCGCTGGATCGGCACAATAGTAAGTAACCTACCCACCTTTGATGGTCTAAATCCTTTAGTAACCTTCTTGTCGGACTTTGAAGAAAGTGTACCAATGCAAAAAATATTGTTGGTGATGGATGAGGCATTGAAAGCAACCCCAACAAGATGGTGGGGGACACACAAAAGTAACATTACAGATTGGGTACAATGTCGTACCTTGATGACAATGCGGTTCTCAACACAAGTAGAAGGCTGCGAAGTTCGATACACAGGTCGAAGCTGCCCAAAGGACCATGTGTGAAGCTGTGAGGAAGCCTGGAGAAACGTTCCTCAAGAACAATGGGTACACAAATTCATCAATACACTAGACACAACACCTATCAACTGGTACCTTCAAGTAGAGCTGCGTCTCATCACTACAGATTGGAGAGGTATGACTCATAATTTTGTAACCACCTTCTTATTTGAAAGTCAATATCCTTCAGTAGATCAATCATTACAGGTTTTCAGACAAAAATTATTTGAGGAGGCCTCTAGCCTCCCTTTGGAGTAAGACGAGGATGAATGGACTGTGCATCTACAAAAACTGCAAGGCTGTTACAACATCAATGTCGATGAAGACGATGATCCTAGGAAGGTGAACATCGCATAAATAGAAGGCTAGAGAGATGTGGAAGGACTATGAGTTGAGTGACCATTCATTGGACAACTGATAAAGATTAAGAAGGTCAATATCGGAACAGAACAGACACTGAAGCTTGCAAACGTGGGAGATTATTGGGATGCTGCCACTATTGACAAGATTACAAAATTACTGGATGAATATCAGGACTTGTTTCCAACCAAGTTCACTGATATGAAGGGCATTAAAGGGCCTATGGGAGAAATGAGAATCCCTTTGAAGCCAGATTCAAGACCAATCAAATAGAGACCCTATAGATTGAGCCCTAAATACAAGGAGAAAGTGAATATTGAGCTCGATAGAATGCTAGAAGTAGGGATTATAGAACCTGCGGAAGAATCATAGTGGATTAGCCCTATGGTGGTGCAAGACAAGAAGACATGAGAGAATAGGATCTGCGTAGATCTCAGAAAGATGAATGATGCATGTTTGCATGATCCCTTCCCTACGCCATTCACTGACGGAGTGTTAGATAATGTGGGAGGCCAGGAAGTATATTCTTTTACCGATGGATTTTTAGGATACCATCAAATCCAGATTGCCAAGGAACATCGCCACAAGACCACATTTGCAATAGAATGAGGGTCTTATCAGTATACAGTGATGCCATTTGGATTAAAGAATGCCCCAACCATCTTTTCCACGGTGGTGGTTGAATCATTCAAGGATTTTTTGCATAAATTTCTAGAAGCATATTTTGATGACTAGACTGTCTTTAGTTTATTGAAGAATCATATTGAATGTCTAAGGCTAATGTTGGACAAATGCAGGCAATGTCAAATTTCCTTGAATCTGAAGAAGTGCATCTCTTGTCACCATTTGGAGTGTTGTTAGGCCATATTGTATGCAAGTAGGGATTGTTGGTTGATCCATCTAAAATTTCCATTATAGTTGATCTACCACCTCCTACTTCAGTCAAACAGTTGTGCACTGTGCTGGGACACACGGGATATTACAGGAAATTCATTAAAGGATATGACCAGATTACAACACCCATGGAGAATATTTTGAAGAAGGATTGTCAGTTCAGTTGGATAGAAGAATGCCAACAGAGCTTCGACACACTGAAACAAAATATGGTCACTGCACCCATTCTGGTTTTCCCAGATTGGAGCAAGGAGTTTCATGTACATGTCGATGCATCTTCTATTGCATTGGGAGTTGTGTTAGCACAACCGGGAACAAGAGATATTTATCGTCCATTATCTTTTTCCAACAAAAAGTTATCAACAACCAAGATCAATTACACCACTATCGAGAGAGAAGGGTTAGCCATGGTGTATGCACTGCATAAATTTTGCCACTACTTGTTGGGAGGACACTTTAAAATGTTTACTGATCATTTTTCATTGAAATACCTAGTCAACAAGCCAGTGATGGGGGGAAGAATATGCATATGGCTTTTTCTATTTCAGGAATATGAATTTGAGATCATAGTAAAGCCAGTAAGAATGAACAAAGGTCCTGACCACTTGTCGAGGTTGGAACATGAAGAAGAGCCCACTAGTTTGGAGGATGCACTACCGGATGCACATCTTCTATCCATTAGAAATATTGATGATCACTTCGCAGAAATAGTCGAGTTTCTATCAACAGGAATGACACCTAGTGAGTATACAATTCCCCAAAAGAAACAACTAGTAGTGCACGCTGCAGACTTTTCGCTTATAGCTAGACAACTATACAAAATGGGACCTGATGAGATATTGAGAAGGTGCATTATGGAAGTAGAGTGACCGATGATCCTCGCAAAATCTCATGAAGGCATCACAGAAGGACACTATGCAGAGAAAGAAACTGCGCAGAAGGTTCTTAGAGATGGCCTTTGGTGGCCTACCTTACACAGAGATGTTAAAGACTATTACAAAGCCTGCGATGTGTGTCAAAGAGTTGGGAAACCATCCAGAAGGGATGAAATGCCATTAGAACCACAGTTGACCCTACAAGCATTCGAGAAATGGGCCATTGAATTTGTGGGACCTATAAACCCACCAGGAAAGCACACAGGAGCAAGGTACATCATCACTGCAACATAATACTTGACTAGATGGGCTAAAGCAAGAGAAGTCAAGGATTGTAGTGCAACTACAGCTGCGCACTTCATATTTGATGACATCATAACCAGGTTTGGATGCCCAAAGATACTTATGAGTGATCAAGGCAAACATTTCATAAATAAGACTATTGAAGCCCTGACTGAGGAATTTGCAGTTCATCACCATAAGAGAACACCTTACCATCCACAAGAAAATGGGACCGTTGAAGCATTCAACAAGATTCTGGAGTCAACACTAACCAAGATTTGCAGTGTGAACAAGGATAACTTGGATTTAAGAGTACCAACAGTAGTATGGGCCCATAGAACCACTTGCAAGAAGCTAACAATGCAGACCCCCTTCAAGTTGGTTTATGGTCTCAAAGCTATTGTTCCAATGGAATACTTGGTCCCAAGCTTACAAATTATTGCCTTTACAGATATGGATGAAACTGGCGTTGTTCAAGAGAGGCTTGCACAATTGGTTGAATTGGAGGAAGACAAATTTGTTGCAGGTTTTCACCAGCAAGTACAGAAGGAAAGAGAGAAGGCCTATCATGACAGGCACATCAAGAAGAAGGCATTCAAACAAGGTGATCTAGTGCTGATATACGACAGTAAATTCATCAAGCATCTTGGGAACTTCAGAACGCATTGGCTTGGACCATACGAGATTTCTTATGTTACAAAAGGAGGAGCTGCGCAGTTGAAGACTTTAAAGGGAGAATGGAAGGAAGGACTAGTGAATGGGAGTCAGCTGAAGTTGTAATATGACAACCAGCTGCCCCACAGCTCTAAGTAAAAGCATGAGGAAAAGGGTCTAGGTACCAATTGCAGTTGAAACTGGGTATGAGACACATGAAATACAGTCTGCACAAGGAAGGAGAGGAGGCATAAAACAAAAGGAAGAGGTTGCACTACATAGTCTGAAGTTGAACTAAAATAAGAATATTAGATCTGAAGTGCCTTGGGACGAGTCACAGGTAAGTGTTGGGGGCCTGTTGGCCCTTGGTTATGGAAGTAAGTGAAGAAAAAAGACGAAAAGACAAAATGAGAACTTTGTGGAAGACACAGTGATGGTTGTTGTTGTTGTCATTATTGATAGTATTGATCTAGTTGTATTGTTGAGGTGAGTGATTATTATTGTATGAGAGAGAAGTGTTAAGTTAAGATCCTTCTGGTATTGTAAGATCTTCAGTTGGGTGCGAAGATCAACCCTGCAACTGGGTGCGCAGGGAGGGGAGAGAAGAGAGAATATATGTTGGTTAAGAGTGCAAATCAAAATTGTATGATTTCATATTAATATATCATAAAGCACAGTTCTGTGGACGTAGCCCTGGAGAGAGGGTGAACCACGTATATCTTTCTTGTGTGTGTGATTGATGCTGTGTTGTTTTTCTTTGATATATTGTTATTACATTGCTATGGTAGATATGATATATGTATGGAATAGATCTAAGCTGATGACTGATATATGCATGCTGTATTGTTCTGGTATTGGATACACTTGATATTTCCCTTGGTTGTAGAAATTTTTGTCCTGCAACCCCCCCATAGCTGCTTTGGGTGAGACTGCATCTACTTCGCAGGTGTAGCTGAAAGGACCAAGAGTTAGGGCTTGTTGGTGTGCTCTTGGAGCTGAACCCTGGGTCTGCCCTTGTGCTAACAATACTCCCCTTGGACAAAAATTCATGGACTCTTGTCCATGAGCTCCTACATTGACTTTCCATTCTTCTGGATATCAACTTCATTTCCCCAAATGGCGACCTCTATCGGGTGTCCCTTCCACTTAACCAGATATTCAAGATAAGTCTTCCTCCTGGTCTTCTTGCCAATTCTCTGATCAATGATCTTCTTCATCTGTGTTTTTTCTGCTATAGGAATTTGTTTCTCCCACTGAATCTTATCTTGATCTTCTGATCCCTCTGTGTCATATTTCCTGTAAGGATACAGGTCTGAAACATTGAATATGGGTGATATGCCCACATCATCTGGCAACTCAATCTCATAGGCGTTTGCATCAAACTTCCTTAAGATATTGCATGGTTCTATCTTCTTCATTTTTAACTTGTTATATGTTCCCCTAGGGAACCTTTCTTTCCTGATATGTGTCAGAACCTAATCTCCCACCTCAAATTGAAGTTCTCTATGATGTTGATCAACTCTGTGCTTATACTCTTTGCTATAGTTATGTAATTGTCCTCTGATATGGCTATGGAGCTTTTTCATTTCTGGAGCAAAATCTTCTGCTCCAGTGATTTTGATCTCACTCTGTCCCAAGTCTCTCAACTCGGATACTCCCCTGGGTTGTATTCCATACAATATCTAGAATGGGATATTTTCATTTCTTTTGTTTAGCAATTCGTTGTACACAAATTCTGCTTGTGGAAGAATCTGATCCCACTGGTTATGATGCTCAATGGACAGACTCCTCAACAAGTTTCCCAAAATTTTGTTTACCACCTTAGTCTGTCCATCTGTCTGAAGATGATAAGCTAAGATGAAGGACAGATCTGTCCCCAAATTCTTCCACAGTGTTCTCTAAAAATGACCAACAAATTTTGTGTCTTTGTCCTAGACGATGCTTCTGGGTAGGCCGTGAAGTCTCATAACTTCCTTGAAAAATAGATTTGCAACATGTGTTGCATCATTGGTCTTCTGGCATGGGATAAAGTGTGTCATCTTTGAAAATATATCCACCACCACAAATATGGAATCAAATCCTCTTTGTGTTCTAGGTAGCCTTAACACAAAATCCATGCTTATCACATCCCAAGGCCTCTCTGATATTGGCAATGGTTGATACAATCTAGTGTTCTGTCGTTTACCTTTTGCATGTTGGAAGATTCTACATCTATTCACAAATTTCATCACTTTTGTCCTCATACCTGGCCAATAGTATGAACTTCTCAACTGTGAAAATGTTTTATCATGGCCGAAATGTCCAACCAATCCTCCACTATGCTTTTCCTTCAAAAGGTTATCCCTCATTGAGAATTTTGGTATGCACAACTGATTGCCCTTGAACACCAATCCCTCTTGAATCATATACTCTGTCCACTATCTCCTATCTCTCAGCACAAGACTCACACATGCTTCATATGCTTCCTTGAAATCTGGATCATCATTGTACATTTCCTTAAGGTGTTCAAACCCCAAGGTCTTCACCTGAAATTTTTGTAGAATCAAACATCTCCTGCTCAATGCATCAACAAATTTGTTAGCATTCCAAACAATATGTTTTATGACAAAAGTAAAATTCTACATAAACTCAATCCACTTTGCATGCTTCTGATTCAATTTTTCCTGTTTGGTTATGAATTGTAAATCTTGGTTATCGCTATACAAGACAAATTCCCGTGGGACAAGGTAATGTCTCCATTTCTTCAAGGCTTGAATTATGGCATACAACTCCTTATCATATGTGGAGTATTTTCTCTTAGTCTTATTCAGCTTCTCACTAAAATAGGCAACAAGTCTATTATCCTGGCTCAAAACTGCTCCAATTGCAACTCCACTTACATCACATCTTACCTGAAATGTCTTTCCAAAATTAGGTAAGACCATAATTGGTCATTCTATTATTTTCTTCTTCAGAGTATTGAAGCTCCTCTCGGCCTCCTCTGTCCATTTAAAAGACTTGCACTTCTTCTTCATTGTATCCATCATTGGTGCACAAATTCCACTGAAGTTTCTGATGAATTTCCTATAGAAACTTGCTAATTCATGGAAGCTTCTTACCTCAAACATGCTTCTTGGTGATTGCCATTCTTTGATTGCTCTCACCTTTTCTGGATCCATCTTCAGTTCATTTGAAGAGATCACAAAACCTAAGTAAATGAGTTATGTTTTCATAAAAGAGGACTTCTTCAAGTTTATCAACAACTTCTCCTGCTATAGTCTTCTCATCACTAATGTCAGGTGTCTCAAATGCTCCTCTTTAGTATTGCTAAAGATCAATATATTGTCCAGATATACAACTACAAACTTGCCAATGAAATATTTCAGTATTTCATTTATCAACCTCATAAAAGTACTCGGGCCATTTGTTAAGCCAAATGGCATAACAAGACATTCATACAAACCTTCATTTGTCGTAAAGGCTATCTTCCATTCATCACCTTCTCTCATTCTTATCTGGTGATACCCAGTTTTCAAATCTATCTTAGAAAATAAATTTTCTCCACTTAAGCAGTCCATTAAATCATCCATTCTTGGAAAAGGAAATCTATACCAGATGGTGATCTTGTTAATGGCTCTTGAGTCTGTACACATTCTCCATCCTCCATCTTTCTTTGGACTCAACATAGTTGGCACTGCGCATGGACTCAAGATCTCTCTGATCAAACCATTGTCTAACAATTCTTGGACTTGGTTCTTTATCTCCTCATTCTCTCGATGTGTGAGTTTGTACGCTGCTTTGTTTGGCAGACTTTCTCCTGGTATTAAATCGATATGATGGTTGATACTTATGATGGTTGGCAATGAGTTAGGTAGCTCATCCACCACTATGTCAGCAAAATTATCCAACAATTCTCGAACTTCTTTAGGTAAATCATCCATTGTAGTACTTGTAAGGAAAACTCTAGGTTTCCTGACCACAACAAACTACATCTCCTATCCTTTCTTGACTGCTTTCAAGAATTCCTTCCCGCTCATGAGAAGTATGTTGTGTTGGCTTCCTCTTTCACTTTCTTCTCCTCTATTGGAAGCAACATGTGTGTCCTACCATTCTTCTCCAAGGTGTATGTATTCTTCCTCCCATCATGAATGACATTCCTGTCAAACTACCATGGTCTTCCCAATAGAATATGACATACATCCATGGGAATTACATCACATAAGATTTCATCTCTATATCCTCCTATATTAAATTCAACCAAGATTTTTTTAGTAACCATTACCCTGTGTCCTTTCTACAACCATGAGACTTTGTATGGCTTTGAGTGTGCAGTTGTCTCTAGCTCCAATTTCTCCACCATCTCTGTGGATACTAAGTTGTTAGTGATCCTATTGTCAATTATCACCTTGCATACTCTGTCTTTAGTCTTGCAAGCTGTCCTGAATCGGTTGTTTCTTTGCACTGGCTTCTCAACTTCTTCCTTTGGTTTTAAGAGAACTTTTCTCAACATCAGGGATGTTCCATCCTTTGCTCCTTCCGCTTCAACATTCCTTCTCTGTTCTTTCGAAATGTGAGCTTCACCTTCTCCTTCTTTCTTTCTCTCAAGACATCCCAAGATTTATGTCCTGCCTTTCCACAGGTGTAACATCTCACTTCTCCTTCTCTACATCTTCCTCTTCCTCTGGAAGAAATTCTTCCACCATCTTGTCTTCCTCGGGAACTTCCTCCTCTTTCTGAGTGACTATGTGGTTTCTCAATCTCATCTTTGGATTTTTGTGCCTTGTCATGGGCAACTCCCTTGCCTTTATTCGAGACTTGGATTCTACCTCTACCTCGTTGGATTTTTTTTTCTAACCAACTTCTCCTCTGCCTTTAGTGCAAAATGATAAGCATACTGCACTGTCCTTACTAACATCATGCTGATCTCATCTTGGATTTCATACCTCAAGCCATTTATATACCTGAATTTTTTTTCTTCATCCTTCTCTCTTTGTCCAGTTTTGATGTTCAGCTTGTAGAACTCCTCTATGTACTCTTTAACTGTCATACCCTTCTATCTCAGGTTCTGCAACTTCCTGAACAGATTGATCTAATAATCTTTGGGCATGAATTTTGCCTTCAGATTGGATACCATTCTGTCCCAATTATTTATCTTCTGTTTTCCCTTGCTTCTCCTCTCAGCCTGCATTTCATCCCACCACAGTGTTGCATGTCCCTAGGGGCCTGGTGACAACATGTCTAACCCTTTTCTCCTCATCGACATCTTCATAGTTGAAATATTTATCCATGGATCGTACCCAATCCAACAACTCTTCAGTATCCAAATTGCCTTCGTACATTGGGACCTCTATCTTGAATCTAGCTCCCAATCTAACAACTGCTTTCAGCAAACATTCTTCGACAACATTCTCTCTTGCAGCTTCTTCGACTTCTACTTCTTCACTCTCTACATCACTGATGTCTCCAGCATCAGGTGCTCTCCTCTTCACTGCCTCCATTGCCTCTAATATTGCATGAAGTTCTCGCATCTCCCTTTCTACAGCCTGATTGGCTAAAGGTGGCTCCACTTGTCTCCTCGTTAGCGTTGTGTTGACTGTCTCTCACACATAGAGTACAAATCGAGTTCTTTTGTATCCTCTCCTTTCCCTGCTGTTTGTAAGAAATTTTTTTTGCTCTGATACCACTTGATGCAGTGCCCCCACCTTAGTATGGTCTTCTGACCTCCCGGTCACTGGATCCTCTCAATATTTGAGCTGGAACAACTCTTTGATTCCTTGTTGGAATACTCACAAAATATACACAAGTCCTATGTGTAACTCAACCCGCGCGAACAAGCACTAGACATGAGCTTCCTTCACGTGATCATCAGTTGTGACCATAGGCCTAACCCAAAAGGATCTACGCGATCTCAGACCTTGGGTGATTGCACATGAGCCAAACTCGACCCTCGTGATTTCTAATTTCCCAATTGACAATTTCTCTAGGCCCTAGCTCCTCCTTTAACCTTCCGGTGATATGACCTCCAGCTATGACCTGGGGCCAAGATTTCGAGTGCTTCACGACTTCACACTTCGCATTGTCGGAAGATTTGCTTGTATCCCTTCTTCCGAAACCCGAACTAGCGAGTTCCACTCGTCAGATCAATGGTCCACAATCCCCATGATCCAACGGTTCAGATCTCCCCTCTCATGATTCGGGATTTCGTATTTTGCGAAGTCGAAAGGTTGCTCACCTTTGATCTTCCGACTTCTGAAATTTCACTCGCATCAGATTGACAGTCCACGTTCCCCGTGATCCAATGGTCCAGATCTCCTCTTGCGAATCGGGATTTTCGCATTTTGTGGCTTTGGAAGATAGTCTTCTCCATTCTCCAAACTCCCAGTTTCCGATTTCCCGATGAAAGGAATCAATGGTTCAATCTTCCTTGAGATCGACGACTCCTATCTCTTCTGAGCTTTCGAATGTTGAATAACTTCTCGGTCTTATCCTCCTCGTAGTTTTTATGAATCTAGCGGTGCACGGATATTGACGCTTCTCCCTCCAAGGATTTCTATCGTCTGTCTAAGTTCTCCATGACTCCTTTCCAAATTCTTGGCGTCAACCCTTTTGAGCTTGAATTCTTTCCTGACTTGAAAGTTTCAAATATTTCAAAGTTATTCAACGATGTTTTTACCCCCTGAGCTTTCGTCAATGGAATTTTGACCTTACCCTGGTGTACACTTGCGCTCTGTGTGAAAACTTGCACTGTTCCCCCCTGAGTTTCAACTTACTCAGTCTCTAAGGGACTCGCCCTTCTGCCTCTTTTCAAAATATTTTTTGGTGCCCTCCTGGCACAGTCTGCGCTCGTCTTCCTTAGCTTTTGAACTTGAAACAAGTTCGCCTCTACGTGCACTCCTTGCACTTAGTATGCACATTCTGCACACAAAATTTCCAAACTATCTCTTCTGAGCTTTGAGTCGAAAAAGACTCTCTTACACGCACTCCTTGTGTTCAGTATGCACTCCTTGCATAACTTACAGAAGAGAACCAATTGAAACTTATCCCTGCATCTCACAATTTCATCTACTCTTAACGAAATTCATTCATTCATGGAACCCACAATAACAGAGAATTGCAAATAGTAACAACAACATGCATTTGGATCAATTTTCCTATGTTATATTCATTCATAAATAAAAATGGCTACAACTATTTTCAAACAACAAATAGAACTCAAAAAATCCTACTAAATCGCAGCAACCTCATTTGGGCATACAAAACCCCTATTTATCTCAGAGGGTCCTTCGGGTTCCCCCTGACTACTTGTCTACTCGGAAAACAAAAAAAAAAACTCTAATTGCTACCTAAGTTCAGTTACATTCAAGACTCAGAGTGAAACTCCTTGATCGCTCATGATCATTCCACCTCCATACATTTGATCTTCTTTCATTCTTCATCAGCTCCCCAAAAGACTCACAGTAACTCCCAGCGTTTGACATTTCGAAATGATTCCCGAGCACTGAGCTTTTCTGCCACATGTGCTCGCTAACAATGCTCCTGCATCAGAAAGTTTCAAACAAATTTGAAATATTAATTTAAATTTTTAGATTTGTATGACATGTTAGTCCCTAAAGTTGCACTTGATTGCTAAAGAGAAAGCTAGGGCATCATCAAGTTATTGCAATGTTTGGTTTATTTGGTATTTAGGTTGAGAAATGAGGTCACAAGGGCTTAAAGAGTCCGATATTTAAGATGTCTAATACAAACGATAGCACTTCATAGGTCATTGGCATACAAATTAAAGGCCAAGAAACACATAAATATATAGAATAATAGAGGAAAATGATAAATGTATGAGAAAGGAAGCCATACATTTATAGGAAAAGGTGTTATGATCTTAAAACATATAAAACCATATACAAGAATACAAAACATAAGAGTATCTATTGTAATATGATCTAAACCATGTATGACAATCAATGCACTGCATAAACTATCTTTGTATTCTAGTAACAAGAAAAACATAAAGCAAGAAAAACACATCTTGGCTTAAAAAATTGATCTAATTGATGATCAATAAGCATGATAATGCCTTTGTTATATCAGAAAATGAAAAATATACACAGTAAACTGCACCCCTTTCGACCCCCTCCTCCTTGGGTTCTTAGATCCTTAAACAACAGAGTATAATTATAACTAAAAACAAATCTATGATCTCTTTACAAAAAATCTCGGACAAATGAGGTCGAATGCCTTAAAATTATTATTTCAGAAGCTTCTTGACAGTTGCCCTGCCACTTGTAGTCTGCCTGGAAACCAAAATTTTGCATCAAAACCTGGAGCTTACCCCTTGAATTTTTCCACCTGTATTATTGAAAGCTCGAATACTGCCTGGAAGTTTGGAAATAATATCCAATCTATTGATGCTTCTGTTTCTAATCTGGACTTGATTGTTTGACTTTACTGGGCGTGTGAAAACAATGTTCTGAAAAAATTTAGTCCTGATCAGATGAGATTTTCTCCCAAATCGTTGAGAAATTCCAAAAATCGTTCGCCAGAAATTTCGTAAATGGGTCTATTTGGGAGGTGGGTTTTGAACGGTTTTGGAAGATTCTTTATCGTTCGATCGGAAATGGAGCTCAAAATTCCCTTCGTGAAATATGACGGGAATTGCCACTTGTGATTTCCTTCCTGGAAATGCACATCGAAGTTCTAGATGGTTCGAATAGGTGTTTAATTTGGTTTACTGATATATCTCTTTAAGGCTGAAATAGATTTTCAAACTTGGGCTGATAGATAAGTTATCGAGGAGACTCTATGCTCTACCTCTGGAGGAAATATTTTAATTTCTCATAATATTTGGAATAATATGAGTTACCAAAACATCCTCGAGGATAACTCTATATCTACAATTGATATGTTGTCCACCTGTTCCTGATTTGAAGGAATTTAAAAAAAATCTAAACCTTCTAATGCCAGACAATCTGCCACCAAATCTGCTATTTTTGAAGTGCTGCCTGTAGAAAAGGATCTCTGTAGTTTCAATACATCTGTAGGTATCAATTCTCCATTGCATAATGATTCAACAGAAGATACATCCTCTCCATTAGCGTCTTGTGCTAATAACCTCAGTAATTTGCAGTTCAATGATTAACTTTCGGGTATTGAATAACAAAAGTGCGAAGGCTTGGTAAATGTTACGATAAGCTCCATTTGCTCAGGGTTAAATTTCCCAATAATATTACAGGTTCCCAAAGAGGAACTTTACCTTGCTTGGACACTTATCAACATCTTCCA
>JZKD02S0950459.1:182341-193827 GCA_000966675.3 Picea glauca
TATTGTAACAAAGCGTTGCTCGATTGGAGGTTGCCCCCTCGAAGAGGCCTATGAGCGTTGCTTTCTAAATCAAAGTGCTATTTCTATTGCTATTCGTATATCATTTCTGTGTATTGTGAAGATTATGATGGATATTTTATGGTTATTCTGCCATTTCTGGCATTTTATTTATGTTCTGCATATTTTATATATCTGGTATCTTGCAATATTTCAGTATCTGTAAACTAAGAACCAAGAGGATCTTGTCTTCTGAGTTTTTCATCCTTAGGCTGCTGGAAGACCGGATGTCCATAGCAGACCTATTCAATTTTCTCAAGTTCTCCCCCCTACTCACCTTTACTACAACTTACTGACTAAAGTTAGATCAAGACCTCATCTGCTCATGCATACCAACTCAATTTTTTGAGTGAAAGTGATATAATCTTGAGAATGTGTCCATTAGACCACCCTTAAATTTGTTAATTGTGACATACAAACTGATAGGTACCGGGATTACCTCTGCTACAATCCATGGGTGACCTCTGGAACCAAAAAGGCTAATTGGCAGGAATATCTAAATTCCCCCGCTGATTAGAAAACACCTCATATCTTCTTCCATCAACACTCCTTGCTGATATGAATTCTCAACTAAGTTCATCTCTTCTCCCTTTCCCACCTAACAACTTGGGATTTTCTTTCTACCCACCTGGCAGTCTATGAGATCACTTGATCTCTCTCCATTTTCCACCTGGCAACTTGAACTTCCATCCCCACCCTCCTGGCAGTCTATGAGATCATCCATCGATCTCCTTGCATTTCCCACCTGACAAATTGAAAGTTCACTTCTTCCCCCCTGGCAGCTTATGAGATCATTTATTGACCTCTTCTCCTCATCATCACTGAGGTTCCTCCCAATCTCTGGTTCACAGATGTGAATCACTTTCTCTTCTATGTTACTGAGGTTTTCAACATGCTGCAACCACCTCCTTACTACTTGTTGCTGCCTTTTGGGTAACAACTTCTGGACATGACACTTCACTTTTCTCTTAAAAGGCTATTCATATGTCCAGTTTACCTTTGTCTCTTGCTACATATTCAATGTCAACTATTCCATTCTTTCTCGTATCTTAATGAGCTCCTTGTCAATTTCTGCTTTACTTTTCTTCTGGCGGTCTCCTCTTCGACCACACTTATGGCCTTCAATAGCCATCTTTTATGTCTTCAGCCCTCATGGCTATCTATCATTTTTTGCACACCTTGCAACATTATTCATAGAGCATCAATATTATGTCTCCTCCTTCACCTGCTGTCTACATGCGAACTTAAGCTTCTGATACCATTTGATGTAGTCAGTCTATCTTCCTTATCTACTTCACCTAAAATATATAGACAAAATCAACTCTGATACCTCTTGATGGTATCAGACTATCTCCTTTATCTCCTTTCCTCTTTTTCCTGCTATTTGCAAGCAAAAATCAGCTATGATACCACTTGATGCAGAACCCCCCTCCTCTCCTCAGGGATGCTGACCTCCCGGTCAAGGATATTCAATAAATGAGATGGATTAGCTCTTTCATGCCTTCAATAGACCCTGGAACAATTTACCCAAGTCCCCTTTCCTTCAAAGTGTAGTTTATGGCAAACCCGTGGGCTCTTTTCTGGCTTCTTTGAAGAATTTGAATAATAGACACTAGCTCCCCTCGCGAGGTCCTTTCCTCCACATGTGACCTCAATATATAACCTCACATAAGTATGTTATTGTAGAGTGGCCAAAAGTGGTTTGAGACCACACTGCTTTTCTCCTTGCAATTCACCTCTAGCTGCCACGTATCCCTTTGTCAATACCGTGGTTTCAATTGTGGCCCTCTCCCAGATTTTTAATGTCTGAGCGCTTTCTAGTCCCACAATCAATCGTGACCATTGATCTCCGATATCGGGCGATGCCTCTTGATCAATGGCTACAATCTGTCTCTTCTTTCCTTCCTTATCTCTGGATCACACGTTCTTAGATCCTTACAATCTATTGATGTGTGTCCCTTTCAAATCAACGATCATGATTTGCTTCGCTATTCGGGTTTCAGATTTTTCAACTCTCAAACCTTGCTTCCTCCGCACTGGATATCTTCCAAAGTGGAAGATATGTTGACATATGTCCTTAGAAAATAGACATCTCAGATGAACTGTTGCTCTCCGCCTTTGGGAATTCCTTTTCAACAACATCCACCTTTTTCTGGAGTGACTTTCTCTACAATGGCAGATCTCCTGCCACGTGTCCTCCTCAAATCGACGACCCTAGCCCGCTTCAGGACTTCGAAATTTGGAAATATATACTCTCAACTTTCACTTAAACCCAAAATGATTTTATCTGAAGCTCGCGATCAATTGACGTGTGTCTCCCACAGATCAATGGCTGCGATTCACTTCAGGTCTTGACCCAGAGTCCACATATTTCTATCGCGCGTCCTTCTGAATCAGACGACTATGATTCCCTTTAGATCTTTGGATTTTGAAAATATTAATTCTCAACTTCTCCACACTCACTTTTCCCGTATCATTTTACCCAGAGTACACAATTGATTGACGTGTGTCCTTCTACAGATCGACGACCCCCAACTACTTCGGCTATTTGGGCTTCGGGAGTTTCAAAAATCCACCTTTTCTTCCTCCTGAAGCTCACGATCCATCACCACGTGTCCCTCTAGATCTAACGGTCTAGATTCACTTCAGACTTCGGGTTTCAGGAGTTTCAACTCTCAACTGAAATCTTCGAAGTGATTTTTCTCGAAGCCTCAGATCTATTGACATGTACTCCCCTTGGTAACCAACTTCGGTGATTTCACTCTCTCCTTGTACTCAAACTTTTGAAGTGCTATTGCTCTAGAGTTATGGATCTTATGCCACCTGTCAACCTTGATGATGGATGGTCCCTGTTCACTTTGGGATTTTGGTAAGTCCACTCTCCTGTGCACACAAAAGGTTAAGGCCTGTGCACTTTACCTGGATCAGACGACTGTCGATCCTCTGTGCTCAAATCCTACTGTTGGGATCTATTTCTTCTCCTTGTGTGTTCCTCCTTCATTCTGGACCCTGATCTAATGGTCCATATCTCTTCTTGCAATTGATCTAACGATTGTTGTCACTACTCCTCCTGAGCTTCTTTGTTCTCCCAGACTTGGGAAAATTTCTAAGCGTTCAAAGGTTTTGTTCTTTAAATCTTCTCTTGCGAAACTGGTTGAAAGGGTCTCGTCTTCAATTTTTCTATTGATCTTTGACAATGAATATTGTCCTCAACTCAGGTGCACACTTGTGCTCTTCGTGCAAACTTGCACTATTCCTCCAGAGCTTGTGAATCTTGGAATAAGTTCT
Source organism: Picea glauca (assembly GCA_000966675.3). NCBI lineage: Eukaryota > Viridiplantae > Streptophyta > Pinopsida > Pinales > Pinaceae > Picea > Picea glauca. The sequence continues at coordinate 185,687 of JZKD02S0950459.1, forward strand.
CTTTTGCACACACTCCTTGCGTTGTCTCTCTTGAGCTGTTGCTTACTCAAGTTCTAAAGTTTTAGTACCTCGTTCCTCTTATGATCCCGACTGCTTGGGTCTCATCTGCATTTCTTCTAACACTATCTCTTCTGAGCTTTCAAATTTACTCAGTCTCTTAAGGGTCTTGACCCTTATACTCCCTTCAAAGGGTTCTTGTTCCCTCTTGGAAACCTCTCGCTCAAAGAACAACTTGCTGAGATTCTTCTACAGAGTTTTCAACAACTCTGTGAGTATATTCCTCTGATACTCTTCTTATTGAACTCGAGAAAGAGTTCCCCTTATGCACTCCTACACCTTCTTGATGCCCACCTAGCAGAGCTCTATAAAGTCCTCAGTGACTTTGTCTCCATGTGCTTCCTCTGCACAGTTTCTCCTCTCATGTATTCAACAACCTTTAGGTGTCCCCTAAGTTTTTGTCACTCTAGTGTTCCTTCCTGACACGTTCTTTTCTATGTCCACAGAGTTCCGATGCACACTCCTTGCGCTGGATACAAAACTTCCAATGTTCTCTTGTGCACTCCTTGTACAGCCTAAATAACCAAGAATGATATTTCAAACTCAACAAGGATAGAGAAATATATCTTCCTACTGCAGATGAAATCTATCATGCATCTACAACATACATAAACACACACACATATATCATTCATAGAACACAGTTAACAAAAATGGATATCACATGCATGAAAAAATGCTTTCTTTCAATTAAGATGAATGTCTGTACAAGCGTTTACAAAAGTTGGACCGCTATCAAGTCTCAACACTTTCTCTTCTCCTAAAATGTTTCAACTATCCTCTATCTTCAACAACAACCTCATTTGGGCATACAATTATCCTACTTCTACTAGAAGGTTCCTAGGGTTCCCTCCGACTACCTCTCCTATTGAAGTAACATCTAACAACTACTCAAGCTCTGCTACATTAAAGTCTGAGAGTCAAACTCCCATATCTCTTGCGATCATTTAGTTTCCAAGCGTTTCACTCTTCTTCAATCATCCGTTCAAAATGGATCTACAGGAAATGCCAAATTTTAGATTCCAAAAAAATTAAAAAGGTGCACTATGGCACTGAGTTGTCTCTTCATGTGGGTTTGGCTGATGATGCTCCTTCATCACAAGAAAATATAAAGAGCCTACCTCATCCAGACGTTTGATGAAGTCCACCATTGAGCACTTGACTCAAAGAAATACACCTGCAACTTGTCCTCAACAACTAAGATACACAAGCATATGTGTTATAGCAAGATTTACCTCACCCTATGCAATATTGCCCATAAGGCCTTTTTCCATTTCCCCATGTAGACTTATCATCCCTGTTTGTAAGATCCAGAGCTAAAAACAAATATTTTTCCACATATACGCATCTTGCACACTATACAACATGCGTATAAGCAGGCTGCTCCACTACAACCCATGTACATTGGGATTCATGCCAGAAAATGAAAATTAATTTCGGGTTTCCATGTCACGATAGGTGATCTATGATCCTTGGCCTTCCATTTACTGGAAACGTTCTGAATTGACTCTTCAATTCCATTTTGAAGTCTATAAATGGGCCAATTCCGAGCTATGGAAAGAGAAGAAATAATTCGACTTTGAGAGAAAAGTTACTTTGGAGTAATTATTTATTTCATATTGAGTTTGCATCCCTTTGTCCTTTAATTCTGAACACAATGTTCAACCCCCAAGCTCTTCCCTTATTGTTTGAGAACCTCATTATTTCTCTCTTATGATCTTGTCTTTGGTGGAGGATTGAAGTGGTGGAGGCCCAGCTGGAAGGAACTTAGTTTCTCGGTTCTGAACCATGCTGACATGGAAGTCTGTAAGATTTTCACTTTTGTGATCATATATTAATAGAAATACTATTTTCTCATGCAATTGATATCTTGAAAATATATTGAATTATTATTCCATGGGCGTATTTGTCTTGTTTATTAATGGATTATGCTATTGAATGTGCTAACATTATATAATATCATCATATGCTTGCTTTGCTTGGTTGTTGAGGACTAGTTGCAAGTGTATTGCTTTGGGTCAAGTGCTCAATGGTGGACTTCATCAAACGTTTGGAAGAGGTAGTCATTTTATCTTATATTGTTGGCATATGTATTTTCATAGCATACTTGAGAAGAGATTTTATTTCTGCAGTCATTTCTGTGTATTGTGGTTCACCCTAGCCATAGAGAGATTTTCCTCGGAACAATATGGTGACGATATATAAAGTTAGCACATATAATAGCATAATCCATCAATATACATAAAAATTATTCCCATGGAATAACAATTCAAAATTTGCAAGACATCAGTTGGAAGAGAAAAGAGTATTTCTATTAAAATGTAATCAACACAAGTGTATGAATGACAAACTTCTGCTTCACCACGTTCGGAACTGAGAAACTAAGTCTCTTCCAGCTGGGCCTCCACCACTTCAATCCTCCACCAAAGGCAAGTTCATATAAGAGATATAATGAGGTTCTCCATCAAATAGGGAAGAGATTGGGGGATGAATAATGTGTTTAGACTTAAAAGGACAAAGGGATGCAGACTCAATATGAAGTGAATAATTTCTCCAGAGTAACTTTTCTCTCGAAGTTGAATTCTTCTCCTCTTCTCCACAACTTGGATATCACCAATTTATATCCTTCAAATGGAAATGAAGGGCCAATTCAGAACATACCCAATATATGGAAGGTCAAGGATCATGGATCACATGATGTGACATGGAAACCCGACACCATTTTTTAATTTTTGCAACAAAACCCGATGTACCCAGGTTGTAATGGTGAAACCTGCGTATACACATGTTGTATAGCTATTAGAGCATGCATATGTGGAAAAATACAATTTTTAGATACAGGAACTGCAAAAAGGGACTTCAAGTATGCATAGGGGAATGGAAAATTCCTTCTCAACAAGTTGCATGGGGTGAGGAAAATCTTGCTATAACAAATAGACTAACCAAGCTTGGGAGGCAACAAGAGAAAGCACTAGGCATATGGAATCTATCTTGGAAATAGGGGAGGAGGTCTCATAATAATCAAAACTTTGAACCTGTGAAAATATTTTGGCCACAATACACACCTTATGCTTGTCAAAAAATCCATACGCTTCATATTTGGTTATCTAGGCCCATTTATACCGAACCATATTTTGTCCTTTAGGGAGAGGAACAAGATTACATGTGTGACTCTTAAATAGCAAGGAAGAGTACTCCTTTGTCATGGTAGCATCCCATTCTAGTATACCAACAACATAAGAAAATTGTTTTGGATCAGTTGAAATGGTGTGACTCAAAAGAGAGACAACATTTTTTGTGAATGAGTATGGTGAGGATTAGTGGGAAAATAGATAAAATCAATTGGTTCATAGCCATACCTTTTAGGCCTTTTTTTCTCACAAAGGATTCTCCTCAAATTTTGTCTTTGGTGAAGTTGTTTTGGTTCAAGATGCATATTTTCATTTAGCAATGATGGCCTATTTTATTCTTGTTGATTTTCAACTTCAGGAAAAACATTTCTTGTTGATTTTCAACTCCAACAGTGTTATTTGCAATGAAATCTATGGCAATAGAAATTTCAGCTCTTTCTTGTTATGAAAAAACATAAATGTTAGTGCGATTGGCACCATTTTATGCAAGACAATCTATGGGAGTAGGATAAATTGTTGGGTCAAAGAACTGATTAAAGTGGATGGGAATTTGAAATGGGATCAAATAATTTATATGCCTTCATCTTCTCTCAGTGACCAACAAAAATAAACGTTTTTCTCTTCTTTTCCATAGCTTTGCGCTTTTCATCTAGAATTAAGGCTTGTTATCCCCATTTTGTGGAAAACTTAGGAGATCATGTCTCGAGGCCCTCATGTTTCAAATATGGAGTGCCAAGAGGCTACATGACCAACAATGTCCACTTGCAAGGATGGAGACCATTCTCACCACCACATAGGTCAATACTTTCGGGATGGCATCCACCACACCCGCTGGCTTCCGAAAGGCAATGGACCTTGTTCCATGAGGTACAATTCATGTATTATGGTGAGTGTCATTTCAATATTTGAGGCATTTTGAGTATGTTGTATTTTATACTTCTTTATATTTGATGACATATGCTTGGACATTATGTATTTTTCCATGTTTCACCTTGGTGGTTGACATTGTGCCCTAGTAAGTGGTCTTTCCTCGGTATGTGTTTGCTATTGGGAAATCCCTTGAAGAGCCATCATATAGTTATGGATCATACTTACCACTTTTCATCATTAAATCCCCCCCATTTCTTTATCTCTTGGGATTTTAGGGTGTATTGACCCAAGAAGGGGTTGTTCCTCATTCTATGGGAAGAAGGAGATGAAGGCCCAGAGGGATTGTTGTTGGGTAAAAGATAAAATCCTACTTATAAACCTTTCAGATGCTTCGCCTAAGTATCACCCAAGAAAGAAATGAAACACTTATCTATAAAGAAAAGGGGGACCCACAAGAATAATGATTATGAATGCTTAATGGGTTAATTGGAGGATATGATGTCTCATCATGAGCCAGCCTATCATGATCATGGATATCTAGTGGTATTAAATTACCATCATCTGGTCACCAAGCCAGGGTAATGGATCTTAGTTGCATGGATGAGAAAAATGGGGGCTCATCGCGAGCCAACCTTCTCATTTCCCCTAGGTATTTGTGAGTTACATTGTCATTATTTGGACACCACACTAGGACAATGGCCTTCAACTTTTCCTTAAAACATTAAAGAAATAATGAATGGAAAGAAAATGGGCTTGGAAAAACTGAATTTCAAACAAAGGTACCACACACCCTCTAGAAAAGCACCCATGGACAAGACACTACAACCCCTTGTATGTCATGAACCCTATGCCCAATGAGTATTGACCCTTAACCACTTCACCCACTTTACATGGATTATAAAGGGGATCACTTGGGAAACACTCCTTGACCTAGGAAAGGTCTACCCAATAGAACACTTTGTCAACCCTCCCATATCCAATCTTGGAAAGTCACATAATGTCTTTGAGCACTTACTTGTTTGACATGGTAATCTTTGATGAACATACTTAGGTGGCTCATTTATTGATTTTCTTTACTCATCATGATATTTTGACTTGAGATCCTTGGAGGGTGTACTTATTTGTCTTTCCAGGACCTAGTTGGTGGACAATTTTGGAGGAACAAGCCTAGCTTGGTCTTCCATGGGGATTGAATCCCAGAGGTTGGATGCAAAGGGACCGCACACCAGATGAGAGAGATGAAACTTAAGAGGCCTAAAATACATTGTGGATGAGATAACGTATCCCTCACATGCCAAACGTTTTTCCTAGGAGAGGAAAATTGTCACCTTTGGAGGCATGACATCATCTAGGAGGGTTAGGGTTTGGTGGTGAGGTTGTTATTCATTGACACAAGGACGTTTTGAGGAGAATGAGGCTTTTACCATGAAGAAATGATTTGGATGATTGACATGTGGATTTGGGAATCCTATATACCCTTCTCTAACACCAACGACTTGTTCCTAGTGCCAAAGCATCCCCTAAAGGGGTGACATCGCCTTAAGTTAGGGTTTTTTGTTTGTGTAAAACTAAATTTTGAGTGAATTGTTTAGTATTATTTGTGTAAAGGGGAAATATTAAGGTTGTTGACCCCTATTCTTGTGGTTTACCCTAAAAGTATGTGGACAGACTATTTTGGAGACATTTTGTATAAATAGAGATCATAAGATCTCATTTTAAGATATAACTCTCCCATTTGGAGAAGTATTGGACTAAAATTTTCACTATCTTTCGCTAGTTCTCCCTATTGTGCTCTTGTTTATGAATATATCTTGGATTATTGGTTGATGGAAGTGATTTTCTAGCCTTGGAAGGCTTTTATCTAGCTTTTATGGTGGTTTGTCTTAACTTTTTCCTTGAATTGGTAAGCGTTTTCTACATTGTGCTATCATTTGTTGCTCAAGTCAAGGTTAATTTGCTAGAGCTAGGTGGGAAGTATAAGGGAATACACCCCCACCTTAGTCTCCATCATTTTATTCTTATATGTTATTGGGTTTTCTAAGAGAAGTATAAGGGCATACACCCCCACCATAGTCTCCATCATTTTATGCTTATATGTTATTGGGTTTGCTAAGAGAAGTAAAAGGGCATACACCCTCTTAGCTTAAACCTTAGCTAGAGATAATTTCCTTGGGGAGTAAGAGGATTTACACCCTCAATGAGGTAGTACCTATAGATATTTATTTTATTAACTCCATTAACCTAATTATTGAAGGCACTAGTCATTTACTTGTTGCATTGGAGACATAAATTGATGCCTCAGTAAACATGAGATTTTCAAGTTTTAAGATTGTCTCTTTGGGAAAGTGTTCTTTGATTCTTTGGCTCCCTTCCCTCATTGAGGTGCCCCATTTCAACCACAACTTCTTGTTTTTGTTACAAAACTAACCTAAAACCATTAGTGCTATAAAAAACTAACCCTCTAACCCCTAATAACTCCTAAACTAATCCTAGGATTTAGCTATAATTTTCCCTAACTCTCTACTAACCCTAGAGCACTTATCTAGCTCATTCGAAGTGGTTTTAAGTGGCTGATTTTTCTACAGTTAAGATTGGTTTTCTTCAGCCATAAGACTGATGAGATCACTACAGTAATATTTTGTTTCAGCCTTGCTTTTTCTGCTAAATATATTTCTTAATCATCGGTTAGTTGAGCTAGCTTTCACTAGCTTTGTCTCTTGTTTATTTATCATATACTTAAAACTTATATTGTAGACTTTGTTATATTTATTCAGATGATATATATCATTTGCATTTTCTGCAATTAAGGACAACAATATCAACTTGCTTTTCCAACTAACATATTACATTATATGCTTGGTTTTTTTGTGTGTTTCGGACAGGTATTCACACTTGGAAGGTTACTCAAATCATTTGGAAACCATTGAACTTTCTCAAGACTCATTCCCAAGCTCTTCATACCATTTAGAATTGACCTCTAGGGACATCCATTCATAGTTACCATTTTCCATCTCATTTCCCCCTGTGGTCACCGAGATTCCCCCCTTGAGGTGACTACCTCACCTCTAAAGTGACGGGGACACCTGCCTAAGGTGACAATGAGTAGGTTCCCTCCTAGTTGTCAGCAATTGGTGGTTGGGTCAGGATTTTCCAAACCTACAACTTGTGCGATAACATTTTGGCACCGTTTCCATGGAGGATTTTGAATCCTCTTTATTCCCTTATGACACTTTGGCAAGATTCCCTCCAAAATCCTCTATTCCTTACCTTTCTCGATGAATCCATTGAAGAATGTTCCCTTTTCCACCCTTGATAAGTTTCCCTTGAAGCTTGTCTAGCGACTCCACTTTTCACTAACCCACCTTTCCCTCTTTCCCTCCTTTGGTGAGACTTGATCTCACTTGGCGACTCCATTGAGGTGTCCTTTTGGTCAATGAAATTATGCCACCATGGGATGAACCTTCATCCAAAACTTGTTTTGACTCGAAGATAACATTTTTACAGATGGAAAAGGAAAATCTTGTTAATAAAGATGCTAAAAAAATTATGAATCACATAAGAGAGTTATTTCCTGCCCTTGATGATGAAGAAGTGCTCGAAGAACAGAAATATGAAGAAAATTACCAAGAAGATCTTGATGAATTTTTTCATGTTGAATATCCAGATGATAGATTTGACGAAGATGAAATAGTCACATATGCCCTTCCAATTGATGAAGACGTCCATGCCTCTACTCCACCCGCACATGAAGACAAAGGGATGGTCACTTTTGTTAATGGTCTTGTGAGAGAACCTTTACATATGGTTGATGAGCACATAGAAACTTTCATACAGACTGGAAGACATATGATCCAGATTATTTTTGGCATGAAATGAGATTGGAGATATAATAAAGAAATGCACAGAAATATTGTAGATATTCAATAATATAACAGAAATGTATCAGAGATGCAACCATAAACACAGAAATACAGTAATACATGATTTCTATTAATGAAATAAATGTATAGAGACTGTAAAAATACAGAGTGAAAGACTCGCTAGAATGGTGGTAGCTTATCTCTGAGAAGAGATGTGACGGCT
>JZKD02S0950504.1:0-13774 GCA_000966675.3 Picea glauca
TAGCTGGGACACAGATCTATGATTACAACACTTAATAGATAACTTAGTTAATCAATATGCATTAATTCATAAATCCCATTCAAATCATAGACTAAATCCTAAATACAAAACATCGCAGTAATGATCAGATCAAACACTTCCAATCACTTAGCACATATCACTAACTTAGATCTAGAATTCATTTACCATCAATAGAGCACGAAGCATCCATACATCTATCTAGCATATATAAGATCGTTGCACTAAGAAGATAAACACATAAACAACATGAAAAATCATTTTGCAAAGAACATCAACACAGGATATACGTGGTTCACCTAGTGTGGGGCTACATCCACCAAATCTTCTTCCTCTTTATTAGTCTCCTTTAATATTCTTACAGGAACCAAGCCATAGAGCCAACTTCGCACTGGACAGGTGATATGTGCACAATGCACTAGATACACCTTCCTCAAAATCAGGTCAAGGCATCGAGCCTTACATAGTCTGTCTATACAAAACCTCTTACAATCACTTGCACCTAGCCCTGGAAGTCTTAACATACTCTTGCATGAAGCTACTAGTCATGCACTAAGCCGATTCTAGTCCAATACATCACTTAGATAAACATATCATGCACATAACCAACCGGATCTACTTCTTAAATTTCCTATCTACTTATTTATAAATTTACAAAAGGCCTAAACATGGGTAGACCCATGGGCTGACATCCCATACTCTTTACATAAACCCTAAAATCCCAAAAAGTCCGCAAAAAAAGAGGGATCTCACGATCTTCACTTCGTCTGGGTGCTCCATCTTCGACCAACCTATCGAAGTCCCAAAAATGGTCAAACATGACCAATGTTCTCTCAAAACTTGGTCGAGGGCCAACACTGGTGGAAACACTTAATGAGATTGTTTGAATTTTAGATCTTGCCATCGAGCTCTATGTGAGTGCTTGGTGTATTTATAAATTTCTTCCTCAAACTTCTTCAAAAAATCTATCACACAGATTTTATCTACATTCAACTCAATCCTTTTGGAAGTAACATTTGAAGAATGTGGAGCCATTTTGTTGATATATTCATATCACCTTCTCTTTCACATAGAATTTCATATATAAAAGCACAGAATGTGAAAAGAGGAGGTGAACTTGGCCATTAAGTTTTACCAAAATCAAGAAAAGTGTCCTTATATAACTCAAATTGCACATGATAATGACAATAAAATGTGTCATGAACAATGATGGGTCTAACAACCCATGGTTTTTGTTGCAAAAATGTATAGATGGAAATTTTGACTTCGTTGTGCTCTTCTTTGAACTTATTGAAAATTTTTGTTTTTGTCATTGGAAATATATGTTTTGAAATTTTGACTTTGTTGTGCTCTTCTTTGAACTTATTGAAAATTTTTGTTTTTGTCATTGGAAATATATGTTTTAGATGTTATTCATATTGTTTCCGTGCTATTCTTTGTTGCAACACATCCCTTGTATGTTTTGAAACACGATATTTTGTCAACCAACAATTACAGGCCAATTCTTTAACATTTTCTGCAAGCCTATCTTTGTAGGGTTGTCTAGAAATCATTGTCCAACAAGCAAGTTCATCATTTGCGTCTATTTGCAATTGAAATTTTCTATGTTTGTACAATGTTTTTATTGACATTCCCATCGTTTTTGACATGTGTCCTGTCAAACAATCTTTTATATTGCTAGACGAAACAACTAATGTTTGTATCACTCTACATGCAACATTGACATATTTTTTCCGAGATTTTCCAAAAGATTTTAATACACTAGTTATATTTTCAAAGACATACAGTTTCACCTTTGTATCTTTTGCGGACTTTTGAAAACCCAATAATGATGTATATTCTTTTAAATTTCTTGACGTTATTACACAGAGTAAAAGTTGAGCTTGTATTGTTACTGATTCATCTTTGAAAAAAGTATTATACATATTCTTAGTTCAATATCTTATAAAATGATTAACTTCTTTCTTCCCAAATTTGTGAGTATCAACATTTTCTAATATTTCATCATCAATGTTGATAGATTCTCATGCATATTCAATTTAAAGTTTATATTAAAAAACAAAACCCAAACATAAATTCACTAAACTATATACAAGTGTTCATCTTGTATTATCTAAATTTATGTCCATACGTATAAGTGATTCAACTTCTGCTTCAATTTTGGTTTCAACATATTCATCGACGTTATAAGACAAATCTATTTACGTTTTTTGAAAAACATCAAATCATAATTACAATCAATTATATTAAAAAACATTTTAAATTTGAATTATATACTTTTAATATAGAGAATATGTGCATGCATACCTGGTTGGACTTCTTCTTGTTGAAAATATCTATTTACACCATCATCATTTATTTCTTCAATATTTGCACATTCTTGTTCATTTCTCCAATAATTCTCTTTCCTTTGTTCGTTATGGTGAGTTTCATATCGAGTGCAATCAAATTTGATCTTGCACAAACTTTTGGTTTTCAAGAGTATAGTTATCTGTAAAAAAAATTAAGAAAATCAACATTTCAAAATAGTCTCAGAAAAACTTCATTGTCACAAAAATTATTAAAAAATAATATCAATAATTTTATGTTCAACAAAGGCTTCATCTTGAAAAAATGTTCAACTTTTAACTTTCAATATATAAATTGTTATTCCAATAATAACTTGAACTTAAAAAAAATAAGTTTGTTTTTACATTCAAAACATCAATTACAGTGTTCAACAAAAATGAAAAAGATGATTCAAAAATTTGCTTAGGTGCTCTAGAAAACCATGAAACGAATGAGTGAATTATGTTAAATCTCTTCGGTCGAAAGCGCATTTATACGATTTGGCGCGAAGTGAAACAATACGACGTGTCTCTTCATTGTTTCTGGGTGAAGGAATTCTCTCACCCGCCTTTCAGCCAAAAAAAGGTTGTTTTGGCCGAAGGAATTCTCTCACCCATCTTCTAGTCAAAAAAAGGTTGTTTCGGTCGAAAATTTAGGAAATCGTTTACTTTTAGCGAATTCCATTAGAATTACATGTTTTGGCTAAAAAAAAATTCTTTCTACCGAAAGATTCTTTCGGCCAAAAACTAGTGAATGGGATTGTTTGCAGGAACTTGAGAATTCCCTCTAGCTTACCTGAACTTTGGAGGTTGTAGACTCCTGCAAATACTCTAAATTTAGTTTCGAAAATGATACCAGCATTTGAAAAAATTAATCTACTTTCAATGGATATAATTTGTTTTAATTTTCATTATTTATTTATAATTTTATTTTATTTAAAAAAAAAATCACTACATAATATTTTCAGCTGACATTATGATTCAGTGAAATGAAATATTCGTATCTCTAAAAATACAAAGTGAAAATTTTAGAAAAAAATATATTCATAATCCTTAAACTGTTCTTTTCAAAAAGGTATTTTTGGATTTTAATTTTAAGTAAAAATTAAGATAAAGACAAGGTGGTGGATAACATATGTTTAAAATCTACAATGTTTTCATCTTGGTCAACTTAAAAAAATTCTAGAAATTTTAATATTCATTCATTAGATTCAAAATTATAGTCATAATAAAATAGAGTCTATGTATATTGTTGAAGTATATTTCGTTTGTTAAAAACAAAATTTTAATAATAGATACATTTTTGGGAGAAAAAATAAGTCTTTATCCTCTCATGTTTAGGGAACATACTGTTAAACAATTGTCAAATTGACATATCAAATCCCCATAAAAAAAATTGAAAAATACTTAGTGGAAAGTTAACAAAATTGAAGCAGGAGCATCGCCACGAGGGCAAGTGCGAGAGGAGGACAACTGGATATGCACCAGCACGCATTTTGAAGACATTTTGAATTTCAAAAGATGAAACATTAGCGTAATAGCCAGAGGAAGTAATTGTTCTTAAATGTTTGGGGATTATAACGCAGATCTTGAGCGTTTCCTCTCATCTGTTAGTTGGAGTCATGTATTGTAGTAAATTTGAAGTAGTTGTAGTCTTTAATTTCGATTAGATAGCTTAGAATGTAGGAGGGAAAACTCTAGAAATCTCCCTCATATGTATTGTATTGCATTATTATTCACTCTCAGTTGTTAGAGTTGTAGATCAAGAGAGCTTAGGAGAATAAAGAAGAGAAAAGTTGTAGAAGTTGTATAAGTAGATAGTTGTTGCTATTGAATCCATGTACAAGATAACTTGAGTTAATACAAGAATACTTTGACTCAATTTCATGGTGTTGACATGGTTACTGGTTGCATCTCTTGAGTGGTATGCTTACAATTTATTTACATGCTCTTTTATGCATTTTTTTCAATGCTTATGTGTATGATTTCATGTTGAATGTATAGAATCCGTGAGAGGGAGAGTGTAAGCTTCAATTTTTTCTCTTCCCGAGAATTCCTGCAAAGAGTACAGTGAAGGTCCGCAAGGAGTGCATTGATGAGATTCTGAGTTTTATCTCAAAAGAAGCTCAGGAGATATAGAGTTGTTTTTATACCCATAGAGCCGTGCAAGGTGTGTGCAGGATGAGGAAGAATCGTAGGATTTTCCAACCCAAGTGAGTGGTTGAAGAATTCTGCCGCAAGTAGTGTGTGTCAGAGTCCCTTAGAATTTTGTTGGTTTGCAACATAATCCAAGCTAAGGAAGGATAGAGACTTCAAAGAATTCAAAGGAAAGGAGAAGGTCGAAGTCACCTCGCAGAGGTTAAAACTAGAATAGTTGACACCAAGTTATTTGACTGGGAGTCATTGAAAACCTGAATGAACGGTGGAAAATTCTCGGAGGGATAAATACCGAAATTTTGTGAACCATTGGATCTAGTAGATCAACTAAGAGGCTAAAGATGATAGTATTTCAGCACTCACAAGCTCAGGAGGGATAACATCCATCATATTTGGATCAACGAGAGTTGTTGATCTAGAGCTTTGAAGTTTCGACAATTCGAGAGTCGGGAGTGTGAAGGAACAACTACCTGGAAGTTGCGACATGAAAAATCCTGAAATGATCTAAATCATGGATCGCTAGAAGGATCTAGACCATTGATATGAGGAAAAGGAATATCATGATTTCGGCTACTGGGAGAAGGGATATAAGTCACATCGAAACTCTCTGATACGTGAAATCTCGACACACATGGATGTTAGGTCCTAGGTCATAACTAAGGGTCACATCAGAGAAGAGATAAGGGAGGTGTTAAGGACCGTTAGCCTATTTCAGGACTTCGGGACTTGGCGGAGTCAGGGTATATTGTAACTCAAATCCCCGATATGTGAAATAACAACATGCCCTGTGAGGTTGAGGTTGTAGTCATGCTGATAGTCAAGAGGAGTTGAGGTTTATGCATAGCTCTTCTTTACATGGGTGTATCTTCTAAAAACGACCTGTGGTTATATGCTTTTGGGGATTCCAACTGGGAATCAGAGAGTTGTTTAGGCTCAAAGGTGTCAAAGATCCATAGGCCGAGAGGTCAATGGACCCTACTGAAGTAGGGGTCTGTGTCAAAAGTTCTTCACAATTTTTGTTTTTACTGTAAAGTGAAATTCTAAATAAAAATATACTTTTGTATACCGAAAGTTGAAGAACCTGTAAAAATATAGGTTTTTTTCTCATAAAACAAGCAAAATAGACACCCATCTTCATGATTTCACCCCAACAAGAGTGAGTGCGGGTGTAGTTGGATTGAAGTTGATCATTTTCAAAATACAACTCTGAAGAGTTAAAAGTACTCTGAAGTGTTTGAAGTATGACTCTGACGGAGGGAAGATCTAGACTGTAGGTTTGTAAGAGGGCGAGATGCCCTGGTATTCGTTGATCTTTTTTAAGTCTCATTTAAGTTAAGAGACAATGAGTTGACGTCGTTAATGACGTGACATGCCAACAAGGTAGCCAGAGTGTCTCATAACGATAGATGTCAATCATTAACTAGTTGAAGAGTTGAGTGTGGTCTGGGCGGACAAGAGTACCTTATACCCCTAAAAAAATCTCAACCATTGGTCATGGAGACCGTAAGTGCATTAATGTCATCCATCAAGGAGACTAAATATTCCTCGATACCATGATTTCGGAGCAGTGAAACTGCCCAAACCTTTCAAATGTCGAATAGACAGTATCGAAAGGGAATATTCTTCGATGTTGTGTTTGTCAGAGGTAAAATTTGAGGGAACCAGGAAAAAGTTTGAATGTTGACGACTATAGGTTTATGTGGAATGAAGTCCCACCATGGAAATTGAGGCAAGTGCCACATCAGTGCCAATTTTTCACCACTTCAGATGGCATGAGTGACACGGTGCCATGTGGCAATGAGATAGATATTGAGCATGAAAACCTAAGAATTTTGGATGGCCATAACTTTCGATCTAGAGCTCAATTTTGAGTGAAATTACAGTGGTTGGAAAAATCTTGACTAGCAGAGGATGTAAGAGTTGTCAAAGAGGAAATTTGAGATAGTCAAGAAAATAAAAAATTCTAATGCCCGATCCCTTAAAAAGACACTTAGGGGCTGGGTGTGTTACACTTATTTTCAAACTCTATAAATAAAAAATATATATTCGAAAAACTAATTCAATTTCCTACATTTCCTATTTTACATCATCCTCAAATTCATTGTAAAAATGCCTTGAATAATCCCTCCAAGTCAATTAATTGTTTTTTTCTCCATGTTTGCATTGCCACTAACGTGTCATGAGAGACCATCATTGGCTTGCACCCACTCATAACCTCTACATCAAAGGTGGAAAATGCTACCTAGTGCTTGTAATATGTGAGAACATATGATCATTTAATGCCATTTTCTTCATAAAACTCTCATAATATTTCTTGGAATCCCCCACCTACTCCATTTAGGATCCACAAACATACACTATTTTGTACTTAAGGATCCTATCTAGTATTATTTTGTTAAAGAATTCATTCCTTACATAATGTGTGCAAATCCCTAACCATACAAACCAAATTTAAAATTTCTAGTTTATATTTCTTTAACGGAATAAATAAATATTAATGTTTTATCATCCCTAGCAAAGATTTTAATATACAATTGTGGTGTATGTTTTAATGAGCTAATACATTAATATTTCTATTATAGGGAATGGAGTCAATTTTACTACAATAATTCTACCTAAATGGAGATAATGTGAGAATTCAAACTTAAAAAAGTTTCTTGCGTCACCTTAAGAATAGTGATATCCTTTCTATTACAGTGAATAATTCTTAATGAATAATTCAACAATTAGAATTTACAAATTCGAAAAATTGGTAAGGTGCTTGGATTTATGGTTTTTCTTGTACTTTTCTAATATATCACTTACTTCACTATTTAAGATATTAAATTAAATCTAACTTAAATGGAGATAATGTGAGAATTCACACTAAAAAAGTTTCTTGCTTCACCTTAATAATAGTAATATCCTTTCTATTACAATGAATAATTCAAGAATTAGAATTTACAAATTCTCAAATTGGTAAGGTGCTTGGATTTATGTTTTTTCTTGTATTTTTCTAATATATCACTTACTTCACTATATAAGATATTAAATTAAATCTATGGTTGAAATCAATGTTGTACTCACAACTTTATGTATAAGGAATAAATGAAGGAATAAATGAACGAGAGAACTAAAAATGAAAAAGTGTGCAATGGATTTAATCCTTGAATACATGACCATTATTTTCTATCCATATGATTCATAGATACTATTCTTTTCCCCTTTTTAAAATTTCAATTGTCAATTAGATCATATTATGTCAATTAGATCATATTATTTTAATTTTCAATGGTAAGCTTTTTCTGGACAGGTTGATAGTTGTATTTTCAATGGTAAGATACAACAGTTCAGGAGAGGTTGATAGTTGTATTTTTTGTCTGGACGGTTTTGAAAATAGAGAGCCGGTTCTATTGCTTCTGCCATGCTTGCATTATTTTCACACACAATGCATTGAACCCTGGATCCGATGTCATTCCTATTGCCCTCTATGTACGAGGCCCATACAGAGAGCGTCCGATGAGACGAAGTGATTTACTTGTCTAATATTTAGAGTGTGGTTATTGCAGCAGTGTAGTTTATAAATAGTGGTATTGTTAGTGTTATTATTGATTGCTATCGAAGAATTATTGAATCATAAATCTTATTTAAAGAAAATCACACTATTTGAAATAATTATTGGTAATTCATGCTTATGTCAAATACTATGTTTTTCACTATTAATTAATTATAAAATAGTTTAACTTGATTTTCACTATTAATTAATTATAAAATAGTTTAACTTGATTGTTAATAAATAGCGGGACATTTATTATTACCTGTTATGGAGGAATTATTGACTCATAATTGTTATTCAAAGAAAACCACACCACTTGAAATAATTATTGGTAATCCATAAGAAATAACTATTAGTAATCTATAAGAGATAGACTTTAGCTGATGCCAAATACCAAGTTTTTCATGATTAACCATTCATGAAACAGTTTAACTTAATTGTTAATAAATAGCTGGACGGTTATTATTGTCTGTTATGGAGGAATTATTGACTCATAATTATTATTCAAAGAAAACCACAGTACTTGAAATAACTATTGGTAATCCATAAGAAAAAACTATTGGTAATCCATAAGAGAGACTTTAGCTGATGCCAAATACCAAGTTTTCCATGATTAACCAATCATAAAACAGTTTAACTTTATTGTTAATAAATAGTGAGACAATCATTATTGTCTGTTATGGAGGAATTATTGACTGGTAATTGTCATTCAAAGAAAACCACACCACTTGAAATAACCATTGCTAATATATAAAAAACAGACTTTAAATTGTGCCAAATACCAAATCTTTGACTGTTAACCAATCATAAAACAATTTTAATTCATATTGGCAATGTAGGGATATAATAGCTATCTATTTTCAACCTATAATTTGTCATGTAGGTAAACTTTTTATTGATTTATTAATTTCTTATTAACAGGCATGTAATGCCATTTTGTTTATTTAGTAACATATCATTCTTGGTTTTTTTTTTAACAGAAACTAGGCAAAAATTATATGAAAAAATTGTGGGGAAACACACGAAGAGTACATAGTCTATGTTACAAGAGTTGCAAAATTCAAAATTCACTCCCCTGTATTCTCCAAGAAAGAGGTGAAGAGAGGGGGTAGTGCTTACTAAAACACTAAATCCTATTTGAGCTACTATGGTGTAAACCATGCAAAAAGATCCTAGTAATAGCATAAAAAAACATTCCATACACTTAGATTTTGTTTTGATCCAGTGCAGGGAATTCTTCCTCTGTTGGAGGTTGTAGGTTGAGGTCCAGTCACGGGCGTGATTCTGGCGAGGAGGCCTTCTCAGAGATGAAAATATTTGGGGAGGTTGTGTTGGCAAATATTGAACAAGCAACGAATGCGTGTTGATGATTGTTGTCATTAATGGCAACAGTGGAAGATGGCGGGATAAGAAGGATAAAAGCAACAGGAGGAACAACATTGAAGAAAACGCGCGCAGCAAGAGTTTACAGAGAAGAAGGAAGATAGAGATCCAGTGATCGTTGGATCCCATCCAAATTTCCCAAAAGGACGACAACCGTCAGATCTGCAGAAGTTGCGAGGGAGATAAGCCATCGGAGATTCGGGGATCGAGATTTCAATATGCAAAGTTCACTTGACAACAAAAAACCCCGAAATCGCGATATGGGAATTTGCGATTTGATCGTAGTCGTTAAATCAAGCAGGGATCTGGACCGTTCATTCGTATGGACGCGTGGCAGCCAGGAGGCCTCATTGGAGTTTCGGGGATCGTGATTTCATAATGCAAAGAACACAATGCAATGAAAACCCTGATTTCGCGATATGCGAAATCCCGACTGAATCTGAACCGTCAGATCAACATGTGATCTAGACCGTCGATCTAATTCACGACAGCAGTCCACGTCAGCTGGGGACACGTGGCACAATCAGGTAATGACAGGTGTCAGGCAGATCTAACACTTCAGGCATATACAATTCATGAATCAGAGTGACACGTGGCAGGATATAACACGTGCCAAATCACGTGTGACGTCAGCAGAGGCATCGACAATCGGGACTTTGATATGTCAAGAACACACTGCAAAAAAAAATCTGAAATCGCGATATGCGATTTTGCGATGTAATCACGGCCGTTGGATTAAGAATGCGATCTGGACCGTTGATCTCCGTCATCGGGAGATCGGGGATCGGGAATCCCGGAGGCATGTGCACAGTGACATCGAAAACGCCGAAACCCCGATGAGAGGTTTGACCGAGGTCATGTGTTGACGGTCTTATGGGGCNAGAAGGATAAAAGCAACAGGAGGAACAACATTGAAGAAAACGCGCACAGCAAGAGTTTACAGAGAAGAAGGAAGACAGAGATCCAGTGATCGTTGGATCCCATCCAAATTTCCCAAAAGGACGACAACCGTCAGATCTGCAGAAGTTGCGAGGGAGATAAGCCATCGGAGATTCGGGGATCGGGATTTCAATATGCAAAGTTCACTTGACAACAAAAAACCCCGAAATCGCGATATGGGAATTCGCGATTTGATCGTAGTCGTTAAATCAAGCAGGGATCTGGATCGTTCATTCGTATGGACGTGTGGCAGCCAGGAGGCCTCATTGGAGTTTCGGGGATCGGGATTTCATAATGCAAAGAACACAATGCAACGAAAACCCTGATTTCGCGATATGCGAAATCCCGACTGAATCTGAACCGTCAGATCAACATGTGATCTAGACCGTCGATCTAATTCACGACAGCAGTCCACATCAGCTGGGGACATGTGGCACAATCAGGTAATGACAGGTGTCAGGAAGATCTAACACTTCAGGCATATACAATTCATGAATCAGAGTGACACGTGGCAGGATCTAACACGTGCCAAATCACGTGTGACGTCAGCAGAGGCATCGGCAATCGGGACTTTGATATGTCAAGAACACACTGCAAAAAAAAATCTGAAATCGCGATATGCGATTTTGCGATGTAATCACGGACGTTGGATTAAGAATGAGATCTGGACCGTTGATCTCCGTCATCGGGAGATCGGGGATCGGGAATCCCGGAGGCATGTGCACAGTGACATCGAAAACGCCGAAACCCCGATGAGAGGTTTGACCAAGGTCATGTGTTGACGGTCTTATGGGGCCAAGGCCTATAGCCAGCAGGGCTAGCGTGTGGAAAGAGGTGCATCGGTAATCGGGGATTGGAGAGCTGAGAAAATCTCGACATCAGGAAGTGCGAAACCCCGAAACCTCGATGAGAAGTATGGTGACAGTCACATGATAGACGGTCACATGGACCATTGTGTAGCCGAATGGGGCTAAAGCTCGAGAAAGGAGGATATCAGGAATCAGAGAATCGGGGGTTCCGAGTACATGTGCATATCGACAATGAGAATGTCGAATTAGCGATGAGTGAAATCCCAATGGGATCTGAACCGTTGGATCAAGCATTGATCGGAAGGTTGTTGTTGTTCCTCACACATTAACGCTTCAGTTATGAATCTGTTGAGTGAAACGGACTTATGATGACGAATTGGTNATCGAAAACGCCGAAACCCCGATGAGAGGTTTGACCGAGGTCATGTGTTGACGGTCTTATGGGGCCAAGGCCTATAGCCAGCAGGGCTAGCGTGTGGAAAGAGGTGCATCGGTAATCGGGGATTGGAGAGCTGAGAAACTCTCGACATCAGGAAGTGCAAAACCCCGAAACCTCGATGAGAAGTATGGTGACAGTCACATGATAGACGGTCACATGGACCATTGTGTAGCCGGAAGGGGCTAAAGCTCGAGAAAGGAGGATATCGGGAATCAGAGAATCGGGGGTTCCGAGTACATGTGCATATCGACAATGAGAATGCCGAATTCGCGATGAGTGAAATCCCGATGGGATCTGAACCGTTGGATCAAGCATTGATCAGAAGGTTGTTGTTGTTCCTCACACATTAACGCTTCAGTTATGAATCTGTTGAGTGAAACGGACTTATGATGACGAATTGGTTAGCGTTTCAGTTGCCAAGATAGATGTCCTTGTTTTACCTATTGGCAGGGGAAGTGGAATCGTCAAGGAAGTGTGTATAAAAGAAAATGAGCGAGACTGAATTTGAGTGGCTGTTCTGAATGGAAAAAGAACGAAACAATTAGAAAGGAGAAAGGAGAAGATGATGCGCATGAAATTCAACGATAGAGAAGAACAGAACAGAAGCAGAGTAGAACGATAGAGCAGAACAGAAGCAGAGCAGAACGATAGAGCTGAGCAGAAGCATAGCAAAAAGATAGAGCAAGCAGCAGAAGACATGTTTTACAGAACAAAGTAAAATTGGTATGAACTGACTTATCTGTAAAATTGAATGTTTATTTAGTCATTGATATTGTAGGGAGGTTGGGAGGTGCTCGGGAGGACTGTTATCCTCAGAAGTTCAAGTGGGTGCTTGAACACAGGAAGTTGTAGCTTCCATCTGGTTGCAGCCAGAGAAACTAGGGTGGCAGGGTGGTGCTAGGGAGAACAGATGTTCTCTGTTATGCGGGTTGGAGCCTGTGTAACTGGAAGTCAGTGCTTCCATCCAGTTGGTGCTGAAATAATCAGGAAGTTGGTGCTTCCATCCAGTTGGTGCTGGAATAAACAGGGAATTGGTGCTTCCTTCTAGTGGGTGCTAGAGAAACCAGAGAGTTGGAGCTCTCAAACAAGTTGCAGCTTGTAAAACAGAGGTAGCAGCCTCACATTGAGTTGGTGCTCAATTGTAAATGATGTACAGAACAAAAAAAGACTGCCTATCATTTTGAAGAAGAAGAGGTTTTCTCCCTTTATGGGTTTCCTCGTGAAAATCTGTCTCTGTGTGTATTTTATGTGTGACTGATAATCTTTGCTCTTACTGACCATATGCTGTATGATTGGTTGATGACATATGAAGAAATCTTAATAATTATTTAAAAGGCATAAAATTGTTTAAGCTTATGAACAACTGATTCACCCCCCCCCTCTCAGTTGTTCTAGTATTTCCCACAGTTTTAACTTTTAAAAGAAATAAAAATGTTATATCATCAAGAAAAGGTTATTATTCAAACTAGTGGTATGTAATAAGTTTCTTTTGATTAAATTCCTTTAATTTAACATAGTTTGTTTAACTTTTCTAGCTTTTAGTTAATTTTTTTAATTTAAGTTTTGTTAAAATAAAACAAAAATATTGCCTTTTACTTCTATCATTTGTCTTTCCTTTATTAATTTTAATTTTATTTCTCTAATTGTATAAAACCTCACTTAGGAATAATTGAATTGTAAATGGTATTAAATCATAAATCAAATAAAAATTAAATATTGCAAAAGGAAAAATTATAGGACAAAGGGATTTATGCTTGACTTGAAGGTTAGAAGAAAACTACCTTAGAGTTCAATGCACATTCTTGTCTAGGGATTTAAGCCTAGGGTGACATTCCCGCCTCTTCTCGCCTAGCCATGCGGGAGGTTGAAAATGTTGATGCTTGAGACTCTCTAGTCTTTTGGCGTCAAAAACTCTCTTATAAGATGGAATTTGAGATTACTAACAATACAACTGAGTATGAAGCTCTAGTGTTGGGATTGACGGTTTCCAAAGACATGGTCATTGATAGTTTGGTAGTTTTTGTTGATTCTGAGTTAATGATCAATCAAGTAAAAAAAATCTATCAAGCTAAGCAACAGAGGCTCAAACAATACAGGAATGAGGTGTGGGACCTGGTTGACAACTTCTTTCTAGCATTTAACATTTCCTTCATTCCTAGAGAGGCAA
>JZKD02S0950548.1:1710-13774 GCA_000966675.3 Picea glauca
AATATGGTGACCTTTATTTTTATTTACAAACATAATAAGATATGTAAGCTATTTAAATATTTATGTTAAATTGAGGATCTCTACTATCTTCACAAATATCTCATCCTTAATTTCTCATTATTTGTAGAGTAAGAATTAATGTTCTTCTCTATGTAGATTTTTTCATCTCCTTGTTTCAACTAGGAGTTGATGAGAATTTGGTGAATTGACAAAGTAAATATTTTGTATGCATTGAGATTTTCACTTGTATGTACTTATGCTTTGTGTATATAATCATTGGATTGATTTCAAGTTGATAGAATCTCATGGACAATGGATTATCGGAAAAATCGTTTCTTCTATTCCCCCCCCTTTTTTTATTATCTATTCTCCATGTCATTATACCAACCTGTATCTTGAGATGCCATCCTTTCTTGCATTAGTAACATGTTCCTACTATGTGTAATATCCCCAAGGATGAGCCCTGTTGTAATCACGTTTATGAATTGTAAATCATGTTTATGAATTGTAAATCATGTTTTGTAGGCTGGTGAGCCAAGTGTTGATAAGCTGGTGGGATTATGTGTTTATTAGGCGAAAGAGCTTAAGTGTTAAAGGCCATGAGCCTGTTTTTGTATATGTAGTATGCAGAACATTAATAAAGATTAAACATCGCTGTGTGCAGACTGACCACAAAGAAAGAGTGATGGGGGACTAAGCTTCCACAGGGTGGGTAAGGGAAAAGGGGCTGAAAGGTTGCAAAGAGGGGCTAAGCTTAGGGGCTTAAGTCCTTGAGAATAATATTTTATTATTATTCCAAAACTGTGTGACAAACATGTTTTTATCCTAAGTCCTGGGAGAGGAAACACATGCAGCTCCAACGTGTGCAAAAGGGAACACATGCAGCTCCAGGAAGATAAGTGCCGACTTGGGAGCATGTAGTTAAAGGCTGAAGCATCAGATGAGTTGGGGGTTCGTTCTACCAGTTTTCCCGATCCTCCGTCTGAAACCGTGAGACCTTTGTGATTGACCTCTGCTTAACTTTCTTGTCACACATCCTAAAAACAAGAAACGTGAAGCCGACCAGTGTATTCCCGTGAATCCCGTGGCCTCTGTACTTGACCTTTGCAATTATTCACGCATACACCAGAGACCCGAAATCCGTGAACTATGTGTGTCTTCTGTGGAACCCAACACTTGGGTAATTGCCTGAGTGTTTTGTGTCTTAGCGTCTTTTCATTGCCATTTTCGGGCCTATGCCCATTTTCTGTTGTGGTCGTCATCCTTGTGTCAACTGAGTGTTGATGTTGTTGCAATTTCCCTCACCGGTTGGAATTGAGTCGAAGAGTGTGCTGAAGAAGTGGGTTGTCAGGCCCGTGGTAGAAGAGGCAGGTTGTTAGGCCTATGAGCATCTCTCTCTAGGTGAGAGAGTCTGCTGGGAAGTGGTTTTCTCCCAGAGAGGTCCAACACCATCTACGGAGCTCTGAGAATTCTTGATCTGGTCTGTTGTCGAGACCCAGAGAGGGAGGTGAATCACCGATGGACTATTCTTGTGAAGGTGTATACTCCCGGGTGGAACAAGCATGTGGGGAATGAGAGTCCATGAGTAGTGGGCGTAAGAAATATCCTCAAGAGAATCCTTCCGGTTGCTTTGTGCAGTTTTCCTATAACCTCAACCTAGTCTAGGATTCCCTTGCCTTGGGTGGAGCTTAGTCCCAGCTCGGGGGTGACCCACTGTTGAGCGTAACGAGCAACGTGGTCTAAGGATGGGAGGTTCGTGGAAGGTTTGCATGTGGTTGGTGGAGTTACTATAGTTTCTAAGATAAGTATCATTATGTATTTTAATTTCAACTAAAATGCATGTCTGTGATGCTTGTAATATTACCATGTATTCCGTTGCAATGATATTTACTGTTAATTCCATTATTTCAGAATGTTAGCAGTAATCCTGTGATTACTCTGTATTGTTTGGTTAAAGGAGTTAATTTGATTTAATATATATGTTATATATGTAAGCATGAGAATGTTTCCACGTAGTAGCGTTGCCCGACAGTGGGGTTGGTGGTCAAGGATGTTATAATATGGTATCAGAGCCATAGTTTCAATGTTGAGCCTAGATGGGTCGGATAAGTGGTCTTTGGACCCAAGGTTTTGAGTGGAAATGGTGATCAGATGGAATCGATTTCGAACCTTATAATGTTTCTGAGTGCTAACGGGTTACTTGGTCATGTTACGAAGCTCGGGAGGAGTAGCGGTAGAATAAAACCGCAGCCTGCGTGGTATTTGACCACAGAGAGAGAGAGCGTTCAACACTTGGGGTGTTGGATCCATACGATCTGTTTGGGAAAAAAGAGAGTCCCTTACGACCGTCAGATCTGGAGAATGTGTAGGAAGGTTATCTTGGAAGCCTTTCAGAGTCAGCAATCGAGAGAAGTGGAATGCGCTGAGGCAGAAACTCCCGAAGTCTCGAAGTAGATCACAATCGTCTAATTTCTAAGGACATGCGTCGATAGATCGTGAACTCCAAGAAAAAGCGCTCTGGGCAAAAGCGAGCGTGGAGGAGTTGAAACTCCCAAATCCTGAAGAGTCGAAGTGGTGAGTCATGATGACGTCACCTGGAGGTGATGTGGACACATGGGTTGTGTGACAAGTGTAAGTGGATTCCGAAACCGTGGAAGATTGAGCTGGCATTTGGAATGTGACGAGTGTCGCCCATTTGACTGGGCCACATATAAGTCGCTAGTATTCTTCCATGTGTCATTCTGTGTGAGCATGGTTGGTGGGGCTCGAGGTTATGTAACGTAGTTAAAGGTCGAAGGACACACAGTGGCATTGATCACGATACATCAAGATCAATGACCAGAAGGAATTGCGGGGACCCAAGTTGCACATAAGCTAATTCTCCAAAGCGGTCCCGCAATCCAAATCATGGTTTCACTGAGGAGTTACGTCTCAGCGTCAGGAGAATTGTGGGATGAAAGGAGGGTTACTCCAAACCACCATTGCATTCCCCCATAATTGGGAAAACGTTAAGTGATGTAACGTAATAACGTCACCTAAGGCGACGTGGGAAGTGTTCAGAGATTAATGGTTCAGGGTGTGCGGATGTGAAATATTCTGAAGCCGAAGGTTGAAGGCCTGAGTGCACGCTTATTGATCTAGCGCTTAGTCATGACTCATGGTCGTGTGGGTTGGGGAACTGAGAGAAAGGGTCTAGTGCCCAAAAAATTAGCAGAGTAGAGCTCTGAAAGAAGAAATCTGTGGGGATTCTTGATTGAACGAGAATCACAGAGGATGAAAACTGAACGTTTTCTTGAATTAGATTTGTTTATGAATGTGGTGGGATTTGTTAAGGAATGATGGCCTGAAAAATTTCGGTTGTCTGCACATTGTGTTTGTAGAATTTTAATGAGTGCCAGAACCAAGTAGAATTGCCACTGAGTACAAAAGAAATGGAAGAGGCATTGACTGCTTCCAGTTCCGAGGATGAAGAAAAGGAATGGATGTCCATCTAGGAGTTGAAGGATCGAACTCCAATGGACATGGAGAAGAGTTAGATAAGGAAGGGCATATGATGAAAATCATTGAACGATTGCATACAGATGCCCATACTCACTGAGCAGATAACATAAATCTCATGAAAGCTAAGGAACAACAGGGTGAATTCAACTTAACGTTGATGAAGAGCTTGGAAAGGATCGAAAATAAATTGGATAAGGAGAGTGACTCAAGAAAAACAGGGAGTAGTGGGATCCTTGAGAATAAAAGAAGATCAAGAAGTGTTAGCAGGCATCATCGTCACTCCCTGAAACACTCCAATAAGGAGGCATGAAGAAGTTCAAGCCCATCTCCTACCAGAAATAATACGAGATCTGGAGTGGATGAATTGAAGGGATAAATGAACGAGATTAAGCCTCCTACATTTGATGGAGAACATAAGAAGGAGGAAGATGTCGAAACATGGTTTCTTGGCATGAGGAAATATTTCCAACTGCAGAATTATTCCTCTCATGCAGAAGGAAGAATTGTGATGTATCAACTGAAAGGAAAAAAATCCATGTGATGGGATCAACTTGTGCAGGTGCAACACATTAGAGAGAAATATATCACTTGGAAAGAATTCAAGAGGTATTTCGAGAAGAAATACTTGACTAAAAGATACTATGATAGAAAGATGAAAGAGTTCTTTGAACTCAAGCTGGGAAACATGACCATTGATGAATATGAATGAAGATTTTTGGAATTGTTGAAGTATGTTTTGTTCATCAAAGATGAGACTTTCAAGATTCAGAGGTATATGAGTGGACTGCCACCTTCCATCGGTGACAAGATCCAGTATGATGACCCTAAGACTATGGAAGAAATGATAAGGAGGGAGAAATGCTTATATGAGCAACAAAGAGAGAAGCCTACTTTTAAGAAGGGTTGGGAAGACAAGAAGAAGTTTCAGATGGATCAGAGGAAGAAGGTAACTAAGAAACCCTTTTTCAGAAACAGTCCTCAAGGACATCCATCGTTTAGAGAGTCGAGAATGGATAACGTAGGGGAACAAAGGCCAAGACAGAATCCCATTCAATGTTGGGGCTGTCACGGGAACCACAAGTACAAAGATTGTCCCCATAGAAATGGAAAAGTGAGAGTTGTCCATAATGTTCAGCAAGTTGAAACAATGGAGGACATGGGCAGTAGAATTCCAAGGATCTACGCAGCCTTGGACAACAAACAAGCAAAATATCAGTCGCACATGATTGAAGTGGAAGGTATGATCAATAACCATCTCTTCACTATTTTAATTGATTTAGGGGCTAGCCATAGTTATATAGATCCTAGAGTGGTGGAAAGTTTGCAATTGTTGAGATGAAAACATGAAAATTCTTGGTTAGTGTAGCTGGCTATAGGAACTAAGAGAAAAGTCACCAAGTTAGTTAATTCTTGTTCAGTGGACATGAATGGACTGAGCACGAAGGCTGAATTGAACATTCTTCCTTTAGGTTCTTATGGCTATCTAATTCAGATGGACTAGTTGGACCAACACCATGCCATCTTGGACTGTCGTAACAAGGCATTCACTTGCCTGGGTGAGCAAGGAAATCGAAAAATAGTCCAAGGAATTCCCAGAGTTGTTGCTATCAAAGAAATCTCAGCAATGCAGCTGAAGAAGTGCTACAGGAAAGGTTGCCAATTATTTGCAACCCATGTGGAGGAAACACCTAAGGATAAGGTGTCAAAGATTGGAGATCATGCAGTACTAAAGGAGTTTGAATATGTATTCTAGGAGGTACCTGAATTACCCCCGAAGAGATATATTGACTTCTCTGTAAACTTGATGCCTGGAGTAGCTCTAGTGTCAAAAGATCCTTATAGAATGAGTACGTCGGAGCTGAAAGAACTGCAATTGCAGCTTGAAGAGCTTCTGAATAAGGGGTACATACGCCCAAGTGTATCACCTTGGGGAGCCCCGGTCCTGTTCGTGAAGAAGAAAGATGGGACGTTGAGATTGTGTATCGATTTCAGACAATTGAATAAAGTAACGGTAAAGAACAAATATCTTATGTCGAGGATTGATGACCTCTTCGATCAGTTGAAGGATGCGAAGATATTTTCGAAGATAGACCTCAGGTCGGGATATCACCAGGTAAGGATAAAGGATGAAGACATCAATGAGACCGCTTTTAGAAAAAGGTATGGTCATTACGAGTTCACAGTGGTGTTGTTTGGGATGTCGAACGCACTCGTTGTTTTTATGTGCTTGATGAATGGTGTATTCAGAGACTATCTAGACAAGTTTGTCATAGTATTTTTGGATGACATCCTGGTGTATTCCAAGTCGGAGGAAGAACATGAACAACATCTGAGGATGGTGTTGCAGGTACTAAGAGAGCACCAACTGTATGACAAGTTGAGAAAGTGCTTGTTTTACTAGGAGCAGATCCATTACTTGGGGCATAGTATTTCGAAGGATGGGATAGCTGTAGATCCTGAGATGATTGAGGCCATCAGAGAATGGGCACCAAAGAATGTGACAGAAGTCAAATCCTTTATGGGTCTAGCTAGTTATTACAGAAGGTTTATTGCAGGGTTCTCAAGGATAGCTCACCCTATCACTTCCTTGCAAAGGAAGGAGAAGAAGTTTCAGTGGACAGAGGATCGTGAGAGAAGATTCCAACAATTGAATCAAATTTTAACCAATGCTCTAATCCTAAGGATTGCAAACCCAAATGAAGATTTCATGGTGTGCACAGATGCATGCAAAGAAGGATTGGAAGGAGTCCTCTGTCAAAATGGATTCGTAATCTGTTATGAATCCATAAAGTTGAAAGAGCATGGAAGGAACTATGAAACTCATGATTTGGAGTTGGAAGCCATAGTACACGCTCTAAATAAGTGGAGGAATTACCTCATGGGAAGGAGGTTCGAACTGAGGACATACCATAACGGTATGAATTATTTGTTTGATCAACCAACCTTGAATGCTAGACAGAGTAGGTGGGTGGAGTTTCTCTGTGAGTACGATTTTGATATCAAGCATATCAAAGGGAAGGAGAATAAAGTGGTTGATGCACTCAGTAGGAGAGTACATGAATTACATGCTACAACCATTAGCATGTACCAAACTGATATTAAAAGCAGAATTTTGGAGGCTGCAAATACATATTTGCAGTACAGGGATTTGATAGAAAAGCTACAACAAGGTAAGATGCCACAGAAAGTGGAGATTTATAAATTGAAAACTGATGGAATACTTGTGTACAAAAAATTTTTTTATGCACCTAATGTCCAAGACTTAAAACTTATAATTTTGAATGAAATGCATAATGTGCCTTATGCAGGGCACCCTAGATATCAGAAAACTATGGCAGTAGTCAAGAGCCATTATTTTTGGCCAGGTATGAAGAAAGAGATTGCAAAATACATCGCTAGATGTATGGAGTGTCACAAGTTTAAAATTGAGCACATACACCCAGCAATATTGCTGCATCCTTTACCCATTTTTGAGTGGAAGTGGGAAGCGGTGACAATGGATTTCATCACGGGATTGCCCAGAACAGGCAAGCAACATGATTCAAGCATGGTGGTAGTGGACAAGCTTATGAAAGCTGCCCATTTTATTCCACTAAAGACTACTCACAAGGCAGTAGACGTTGCTGATATCTTTATGAGAGAAATAACACGATTGCACAAAATTCCCAACACAATGGTGTCTGACAGAGACTCGAAATTTACCTCAAATTTCTGGAAAGGGTTATTCAAGGGGTTTGAAACGAATCTGAACTTTAGTACAACCTATAATTTTGAGTCGGATGGGAAGACAGAGTGGGTGAATTGAGTAATAAAAGACATACTTAGGATGTATGTGATGGACAAACCATCGAAATGGGAAGACTACCTACATTTGGTAGAATTCACCTACAATAATGGGTATCAAACATCGTTGAAGATGAGCCCATTTGAAGCACTTTATGGAAGAAAGTACAATACTCCAGTAATCTGGGATAATCGAGCTAATAGGGCAGTAGTTGGACTAGAGTTGTTCAAGGAAATGGAAGAACAAATGCTAAAAATTAAGCAGAATTTGAAAGATGCCCAAGACAGGCAAAAAAGTTATGCTGATAAAAACAAAACCCACAGAGAGTTTAAAGTGGGAGAGCATGTTTTTCCTGAAAGTGAAATCCAATAGAGGTTCCTTGAAACTGGGAAACTGCGCCAAGTTGGCAGCCAGATTTTGTGGGCCATTTGAAATCCTAGAAAGGATTGGGCCATTTGTATATATGCTTGCATTACCTGCATCCATGACTGTACACATTGTGTTTCATGTTTCATTGCTTAAGAAATATATACCTGACACTAATCATGTAATTGATTGTAATGTGATTCAGGTGGAGCAAGAAGGTGTCCTGCAAGTGCATCCTGTGCGCATATTGGACCAGAAAATAAAAAAACTCCGAAATCGAGCCATAGGGCTTGTAAAGGTCCAGTGGACCTGGTACGGTCCTGAGGATGCGACTTGGAAACATGAAGATGTTACGCAGGCAGAATATCCACATCTTTTTGAAGATTTTGAAAATCTTGCTGATATTGTGTGAAAGTTGCACTAAGGATAGTGAAAAAGTAAGGGGAGGGGATTTAATATCCCCAAGGACGAGCCCTGTTGTAACCATGTTTATGAATTGTAAATCATGTTTATGAATTGCAAATCATGTTTTGTAGGCTGGTGAGCCAAGTATTGATAAGATGGTGGGCTTATGTGTTTATTAGGCTGGAGAGCCTAAGTGTTAAAGGCCAGGAGCCTATTTTTGTATATGTAATATGCAGAACAAATATTAAACATCGTTGCGTGCAGACCAACCATGAAGAAAGAGTGATGGGGGACTAAGCTTCCACAGGGTGGGTAAGGGAAAAGGGGCTAAGCTTAGGGGCTTAAGTCCTTGAGAATAATATTTTATTATTATTCCAAAGCTTTGTGACAAACATGTTTTTATCCTAAGTCCTAGGAGAGGCAATGCATGCAACTCCAATGTGTGCAAAAGGGAACACATGCAACTCCAGGAAAACAAGTGTCGACCTGGGCGCATGCGGTTAAAAGTTGAAACGTCAGCTGAGTTGGGGGTTCGTTCTGCCAGTTTTCTCGATCCTCCGTCTAAAACCATGAGACCTCTCTGATCGACCTCTGCTTAACTTTCTTTTCACGCATCCTGAAAACGAGAATCGTGAAGATGACCAATGTATTCCCGTGAATCTCGTGGCCACTATATTCGACCTTTGCAAATATTCACGCACACACCAAAGACCCGAAATCCGTGAACTATGTGTGTCTTTTGTGGAACCCGACACCTGGGTAATTGCCTGAGTGTGTTGTGTCTTAGCGTCTGGCCGTTTCCATTTTCAGGCCTATGCCCATTTTCTGTTGTGGTCGTCATCCTTGTGTCAACTGAGTGTTGATGTTGTTGCGGTTGCCCTCACCGGTTGGAATTGAGTCAAAGAGTGTGCTGAAGAGGTGGGTTGTCATGCCCATGGTAGAAGAGGCATGTTTTCAGGCCTGTGAGCAACTCTCTCCAGGTAAGAGGTTTTGCTGGGAAGTGGTTTTCTCCCAAAGAGAGTCTAGCACCAGCTACAGAGCTATGAGAATTCCTGATCTGACCTGTTTCTGAGACCCAGAGAGAAAGGTGAAGCACCGATGGACTGTGCTTGTGAAGGTGTATACTCTCGGGTAGAACAAGCATGTGGGGAATGAGAGTCCGTGAGTAGTGGGCGTAAGAAGGCTCCTGGAGCGAATTCTTCTGGTTGCTCTATGCAGTTTTACTATAACCTCAACCTAGTCTAGGATTCCCTTGCCTTGGGTGGAACTTAGTCCCAGCTCGGGGGTGACCCACTGCTGAGCGTGATGAGTAGTGTGGTCTAAGGTTGTGAGGTTCATGGAAGGTCTGCGCGTGGTTGGTGGAGTTACTACAGTTTCTAAGATAAGTATCATTATGTATTTTAATTTCAACTAAAATGCATGTCTGTGATGCTTGTAATATTATCATGTATTCCTTTGCAATGATATTTACTGTTAATTCCATTATTTCTGAATGTTAGCAGTGATCCCGTGATTACTCTGTATTGTTTGGTTAAAGGAGTTAATTTGATTTAATATGCATGTTATATATATAAGCATGAGAATGTTTCCGCATAGTAGCCTTGCCCAGTAGTGGGGTTGATGGCCGGGGGCGTTACACTATGTATATGATTTCCATTGATAATATATGTCATAAATTGACATAATGCTTCTTTTTCAAAAGCAACACCCTTGTTTTTATGAACATCATAGAGGTTTGTATTGTAATTCATAGTTCCTCTAATAAGCATTATTTCTCAAGTTTTTCTACTTTCTTCGAAGTTTCTTTGGAGAGAACCGAAGTCCAAATAGCCCAACCATATTAACCAATGTTCTAAAGAGAAACTTTGTCCATTTTCAACTTTATAGTTGAATTTTTTTGTATTTATACTCTATAGAATAGAGGGCCTTCATATCTCCTACTAACCATTTCCCCACACCAAAATTTCAATTATAACTATCAAAATCAAGACCCAATTTGTCATCACTAAATATGATGGTCCAAGTAGCTCCAAAATTTGAGATGGCCCGAGAACTCCAAAATTACATTGGGACATTATGATCACTTTGAAGAATAGTTGTGTACTTTGTAAATAACACAACACCATGTACATAAACCAACAACAACTAACCTACTATAATTCCTTCACTTAATCTAATCTTTCCACTAATCTATAAATATGCCAAATAATGTTAAAGATATTTCACCATGATATAGCTTAACTTCACCAAACTCAACTTGTGCAAAACAACACAACTAAAAATAATTTAAAATATAAGAAAAGGTGCTATAAAACCACATTTTATTGAATGTTTTCTCTGTTTTCACATTATCTCACCAACAATTATATTAACTTATATATATATATATACTTAAAAATTCAATTCAACTTAAAAAACGATATATTTCGGAAAATGAAACGGCCTTTTCCCGCCTAAACTCTCACAGCTATCTGAGAGCGACTATTACAGCTCTGATAGATTTGATATCAAATACGGAAGCAGCAGAGGCTGGGCATCCCTAGGAGTTCTCACGCATCTCGAAGTGTTTTGCTTTGCTTCTACCGTTGAATGCGGTTATCGCAACCATATGTGACCGTGGAACCAAAGCATCTCTGGAGGATCCGTAGGTATTAATGCCGTACTGGTAAGTAGTTATTGTCCAGCCTTGTTTTGTACATGAAGATCCGAGAGTTATCACTTTCCGTTAGTTATTAGCACTGCCAGTAGATCCAGGCATCGTCGCCACTGCCAGGGGTTTAATTCTCCATTGCATACTCCTTGCAGGTTATACTTAGCTTCAATTTATGTACTCTTCAATTGATTCCATACCCAGCGCGTTGGTACTAGAAGATATTTGGGTTAACTATACATCGTATAAGAAGTTTGAACCTGCCAAAAAGAATCTGAATGTATTTGCCTATGGAAAGGATTCACAAATCATAAGAGCTCCCTGTACATATCATAATTTTTTTTGGATGTGGTGTATAAAAGATCGCCGATTTACAACCCCACGCCGGATATGCAAGTACTGTGAATATGAACGCTCGGTGGACTAATTAGCACGTCGAGTATTTCGTCCTCGTATTGTTCCCATTCTGTGAGGTGAGACGGCGAGACTGGCCTGATGCACCATACGTACATTTCAGGACAGGATGACTGTGAATCGAATCCGTTTGAGGACCAAATGGTTATGTTTCTCGGGGGCGACGCCCGCCTGGAATCTAGGGCTTCTGGGTAAATGTCAAACTAGAAATTATGAATAATAGATAGATGGATTCCTTTGCTTTTGCTAAAAGCTAGCGAGATTTGAATGCTGCTCTCCATATATGTCTTGGTTGTCCTATATTTTTAGGTTTTGAATCGGTAGTCTTCTTCCATCTTTGGAGCCCCTCGTGTTGGCTACAAAGGAATTCGATCTGTAAATAGATGCAATTGGATTTGGAGACTTCAGTGCCGAATGCGCGATATAATCTGTGCTGGGGTTCTCCAGAGTTACCTTGTTGGGCTCACTTTCAGAAAAGCATTATATATCCTTTAATTGCCACGAAGGAAATTTGGGACAGATCATGGAACTATAGCGTAAAACATAATTTCTTTCCGTTTCTTAAGTCGTTATTGTTCTCGATTACACTGGTATATGTTTCCCAGAGGAAACAGGCCAGGTAAGCGTTAAGATAAATAATTTGGTCTGTATGCGCTTACTGCCATTAATATCCCCAGTTTTCAGATGAGAGCATCTGTTCTTTCAATGGAAACCATTTTCTATTAATATTTTAAGGTGTATCGGAGCCATTTTCCATTAATATTTTAAGGTGGATTGGAGTATCTCAGAGAAAAGGAACCCAGAATAGAAGCATAGGATGCCCAGGACGCAAGTCAGACGCCGTGGCCTTTGGGTAATAAGGATAGGCATAGTAAAATGTTGACATCAAATTGAATGAGCGATCGAAGACTAAGATTATCACCAGAAACGACGATTCAGTTTTA
>JZKD02S0950570.1:0-18938 GCA_000966675.3 Picea glauca
TGAAAGGAACTCCCCCAATGGAAACACCCAAGGTACCTGACCTAACTATGATCCATGCAGACTTATTACATTATTAACCCACGCAGGGGTGCGAAAATTTCGTTTACAAAATTTTGTGCTGGGGCATCAGATACCCAAGTAGAACCAATACTGTCTTCATCAAATTTGCATCTGGTGATGAATCTTCATGGCACATGAGTTGACCCCTAGCTGAATAGGCGGTCAACAGACACCAAGAAGACTCCCAATGTACACCAAAGATTCTCCAAAGCTTCTTTTATTATCCACCAAAATGTCACTACAAATACTTGTAGCAATATCCACGCATGAGAGAGTATGAGAGAGTATGAGAAAGAGAGGGAAAGGAGAGGAAGAAATTTGGCATAGTAGAGATACTATGAGAAGAGATGGTAAAATGAGGAGGAGAGGCCTAAATTTATAGGAAAGGAGGAGGAGGGAGCCCACTTGGATGGGCTCCAAGTGTCACCCATCCAAAGGAGGAGGGTGCACTTTAGCTTCATGAGAGCAAGTGGATGGATGAGGGGTGAGTTGGGAAGGGGGAAACCCCTTTCCCTATTATTTAAAAGTCAAGTGGGGTTAAGTGGGGAACTTTTTCAAAGTATTGGGGGTTCCCATGGCTTATTTTAATTTTTATGAGATATTGGGCAAAGAGGGGGGCACCCCTCTTCCAAGAGCATGGTGAGTGTGGGTTGTGGGTTAGGCTAAGGGGGTTTTTCTAAGTTGGAAATTGCTTTCCTAACTTAGGGGAGGCTATTGGGACACTTCTCCCATACTCTCTCATGACTTTCATGACTATTACAAAATTCGACAATTTTAACTAAGCCAATTACATGCTGATTTTTGACTGACTTTGACTCTTCATGGACAAAGGCCTAGCTAAACTTGTTTGACTAAGCTGAAACTTAGTCCAAGGGTGTAGGGGGTCTCATTTCATTTCTTTTGAGCACAAATACCCCTATCAAAAGCCCAAGGACCTAGTTTTTACAGTGTTTATCAAGAATTAATTAATTAAATTCCCAACCTTAGGAAATTTTAATTAATTAAAAAAAATCTCTCTAGACTCGACGGAATTCCGCGAAACTTTTTGAACTATCTTACATGGTCATTTACATCA
This sequence comes from Picea glauca, assembly GCA_000966675.3. Classification (NCBI taxonomy): domain Eukaryota; kingdom Viridiplantae; phylum Streptophyta; class Pinopsida; order Pinales; family Pinaceae; genus Picea; species Picea glauca. The sequence goes on from JZKD02S0950570.1 coordinate 1,136, forward strand.
TTCCTAAACACTAGCTACCAAAGGATGATTTCATTAGAACGCCTTTCACCACTTTGGAGAATTTATTGTGGGGGTGAAAAGCTCAAAGGAAATTAATAAGGCTGGTTAGGCCAAATTAATAACCTGAGGATAAAAAACATTCGGTGAAAGGGACTCTCCTAATGAAGAAATCCTAAGGTAACCAACCTAACTATGATTCATGCAGACCTATTACATTATTATCCCACGTAGGGGAGCGGAAATTCCATTTACACCAAAATGCTGAAGGCCAAAACTGCCTTGTAGAACCAACAAGTCTTCAACTTGGTAGCACCATCAGGTGCATATCTTCATGATATGTGGAGTTGACCCCCTAGTTGAATAGGTGGTCAACAGGCGGGCCGCAATCGAAACCACGGTTTTGGAGAAAGGACACGTGGACGCTCGAGGTAAATTGCGGGGCGAAAAGTAGTTTGATCTCAAACCACCTTTGGTCGTGCCCGCATTCGCATGGTCACATGAAAGCATCGCCCAAGGTCACATCAACGAAAGATTGAGGAAAGAGCTAGCGCTGCTAGGCTCCACATCGGAGTTTACGCATTGAAAAGTCAAAAAGTCTCTGCGTGTATAATCCAACGACGTTGATCAAACCGAATCTGATCGAAGGGTTGTTGTTTCACTTCATGGTTTCTTGATCAGTTACGATTCAGTTACACTAATTGAATCATTGTTCTGGGGCGTTGGAATCATGGCTCTTGAACGTTCTAAGATTCTCGACATAGGCATTGGAAATTTGGCGTGTAACGGATGATGAGAGAAGGAATAAAAGAAAAATTCCATGACAAAGGAAGGTTGTTGTTTCTCGGTTAAACAATTCGAACTGTATGTGATCAAGAAGATAGCAGGAACAGAGCGTGAAAGATGCAGAGATGAAGAACATAAGCTGGACAGAGCAGAAATGGTGAAAACAACAGACTGTACGAGAACTTAAGCACAAGAAGATGCGAGCAAGAAGACACTGATGCAGGCAGAGCAGAGCGGTGTAGCAGAATAGTGATGAGACTGGTAAGTCATTGATAAATACTGTATCACTATAATAAATTTCTGCAAGCAAAGATTTATATTTCAGGGTGGTAGGGTGGTGCTAGGGAGGAATGTTGTCCTCAGAGTTTCAAGTGGGTGCTTGAACATAGGGAGTTGTAGCTTCCATCTGGTTGTAGTCAGAAAAACCAGGGTGGTAGGGTGGTGCAAGGGAGAACTATTGTTCTCTGTTGTACAGGTTGGTGCCTGTGTGACTAGAAGTTGGTGCTGGAACACTCAGGGAGTTGGTGCTTCCTTCTAGTGAGTGCTAGAGAAACCAGAGAGTTGGTGCTCTCAGCAAGTTGCAGCTTGTAAAACAGAGGTGGTAGCCTCACATTGAGTTGGTGCTCAAAGATAGATGATGTACAGAACATAAAAGACTGCTTATCATTCTAAGAAGAAGAGGTTTTCTCCCTTTATGGGTTTCCTCAGGAATATCTGTTTCTGTATACTTCATTTGTGTGATTGATGTTGAATACTCTATTGTTTACTTCCCTGAATTATTGTGATCATCATTGAAGTGTTCTGTAATGAGTTTAAAATGGGCATAATTGTTTAAGCACAGTGACAACTGATTCACCCCCCCCCTCTCAGTTGTCTAACAAAGTGCACCCCCCTTGGAGTCTAACCTCATGTTTGATGAAGGGAAAAGGTGTTTTCCCCCTTCTCCTCTCACCCCTCAAACCCTAAACTTGTCCAAAACCCTAAAAGTGCGACCTCCTTGACTTTATCCTCTTTTCCTTGGATGAATGCCACTTGGAGCTCATCCAAGAGGGGTCTTTTNGAGTATGAGAAAGAGAGGGAGAGGAGAGGAAGAAATTTGGCATAGTAGAGATGCTATGAGAAGAGATGGTAAAATGAGGAGGAGAGGCCTAAATTTATAGGAAAGGAGGAGGAGGAGGGAGCCCACTTGGATGGGCTCCAAGTGTTACCCATCCAAAGGAGGAGGGTGCACTTTAGCTTCATGAGAGCAAGTGGATGGATGAGGGGTGAGGTGGGAAGGGGGAAACCCCTTTCCCTATTATTTAAAAGTCAAGTGGGGTTAAGTGGGGAACTTTTGCAAAGTATTGGGGGTCCTCATGGCTTATTTTAATTTTTATGAGATATTGGGCAAAGAGGGGGGCGCCCCTCTTCTAAGAGCATGGTGAGTGTGGGTTGTGGGTTAGGCTAAGGGGGTTTTTCTAAGTTGGAAATTGCTTTCCTAACTTAGGGGAGGCTATTGGGACACTTCTCCCATACTCTCTCATGACTTTCATGACTATTACAAAATTCGACAATTTTAACTAAGCCAATTACATGCTGATTTTTGACTGACTTTGACTCCTCATGGACAAAGGCCTAGCTAAACTTGTTCGACTAAGCTGAAACTTAGTCCAAGGGTGTAGGGGGTCTCATTTCATTTCTTTTGAGCACAAATACCCCTATCAAAAGCCCAAGGACCTAGTTTTTACAATGTTTATCAAGAATTAATTATTTAAATTTCCAACCTTAGGAAATTTTAATTAATTAAAAAAAATCTATCTAGACTCGACGGAATTCCGCGAAACTTTTTGAGCTGTCTTACATGGTCATTTACATCATTCCTAAACACTAGCTACCAGAGGATGATTTCATTAGAACGCCTTTCACCACTTTGGAGAATTTATTGTGGGGGTGAAAAACTCAAGGGAAATTAATAAGGCTGGTTAGGCCAAATTAATAATCTGAGGATAAAAAACATTCGGTGAAAAGGACTCTCCTAATGAAGAAATCCTAAGGTAACCGACCTAACTATGATCCATGCAGACCTATTACATTATTAGCCCACGCAGGGGAGCGGAAATTCCATTTACAACAAAATGCTGAAGGCCAAAACTGCCTTGTAGAACCAACAAGTCTTCAACTTGGTAGAATGCTGAAGGCCAAAACTGCCTTGTAGAACCAACAAGTCTTCAACTTGGTAGCACCATCAAGTGCATATCTTCATGATATGTGGAGTTGACCCCCTAGTTGAATAGGTGGTCAAACAGGCGGGCCGCAATCGAAACCACGGTTTTGGAGAAAGGACACGTGGAGGTTCGAGGTAAATTGCGGGGCGAAAAGTAGTTTGATCTCAAACCACCTTTGGTCGTGCCCACATTCGCATGGTCACATGAGAGCATCGCCCAAGGTCACATCAACGAAAGATTGAGGAAGGAGCTAGCACTGCTAGCCTCCACATCGGAGTTTACGCATTGAAAAGTCAAAAAGCCTCTGCATGTATAATCCAACGACATTGATCAAACTGAATCTGATCGAAGGGTTGTTGTTTCACTTCATGGTTTCTTGATCAGTTACGATTCAGTTACACTAACTGAATCATTGTTTTGGGGTGTTGGAATCATGGCTCCTGAACGTTCTGAGATTCCCGACATAGGCGTTGGAAATTTGGCGTGTAACGGATGATGAGAGAAGGAATAAAAGAAAAATGCCATGACAGAGGAAGGTTGTTGTTTCTCGGTTAAACAATTCGAACTGTATGTGATCAAGAAGACAGCAGGAATAGAGCGTGAAAGATGCAGAGATGAAGAACATAAGCTGGACAGAGCAGAAATGGTGAGAACAACAGACTGTACGAGAACTTAAGTGCAAGAAGATGTGAGCAAGAAGACAATGATGCAGGCAGAGCAGAGCGGTGTAGCAGAATAGTGATGAGACTAGTAAGCCATTGATAAATACTGTATCACTGTAATAAATTTCAGCAAGCAAAGATTTATATTTCATGGTGGTAGGGTGGTGCTAGGGAGGACTGTTGTCCTCAGAGTTTCAAGTGGGTGCTTGAACATAGGGAGTTGTAGCTTCCATCTGGTTGTAGCCAGAAAAACCAGGGTGGTAGGGTGGTGCAAGGGAGAACTATTGTTCTCTGTTGTACAGGTTGGTGCCTGTGTGACTGGAAGTTGGTGTTGGAACACTTAGGGAGTTGGTGCTTCCTTCTAGTGGGTGCTAGAGAAACCAGAGAGTTGGTGCTCTCAGCAAGTTGCAGCTTGTAAAACAGAGGTGGTAGCCCCACATTGAGTTGGTGCTCAAAGATAGATGATGTACAGAACATAAAAGACTGCTTATCATTCTAAGAAGAAGAGGTTTTCTCCCTTTATGTGTTTCCTCAAGAATGTCTGTTTCTGTATACTTCATTTGTGTGATTGATGTTGAATACTCTATTGTTTACTTCCCTGAATTATTGTGATCATCATTGAAGTGTTTTGTAATGAGTTTAAAATGGGCATAATTGTTTAAGCACAGTGACAACTGATTCACCCTCCCCCCCCCTCTCAGTTGTCTAACAAAGTGCACCCCCCTTGGAGTCTAACCTCATGTTTGATGAAGGGAAAAGGTGTTTTCCCCCTTCCCCTCTCACCCCTCAAACCCTAAACTTGTCCAAAACCCTAAAAGTGCACCCTCCTTGACTTTATCCTCTTTCCCTTGGATGAATGCCACTTGGAGCTCATCCAAGAGGGGTCTTTTTTCTCTCCCAAGTATAAAATAATGCCTACCCCTCCTCATTTCATCATCTATTCTCAGAGCAAGTTTATTCTGCCCAAATCTCTCCCACTCCTCTCTCTCTTTCTCATTCTTTCATTGTAAATCTTGCTGGAAGTATTTGGAACAACATTTTTCTTGTAATAAAGGAAGCTTTGGAGGATATCTTATGTGCATTGAGAGTTTTCTTGATGCTGTTCATGGTTCTTTTTGCGAGGTGATATTTGTTGATGATTACAACTGCGTGAAACATTCTCCAGGACACAAACCTGAGAGAGAGCCCCTGAGAGGGGTGTGTGGTTCCTATCTGAGACAGCGCTGGAACATAGAGATGGCCTCCTCCTTACAGAGAGTTGAGAAGAACTCCAGATGATTCTCTTGTGTAACGCCGTGAGAAAGGAGATCTGCTGAGTTGGACATGCCTGTGGCTAAGCATTAGGTGAACGTGTGAATTCCCATAGAGCTGGGTGCATCGTTATGAGACAGAGATGAAGACGATGTATTAGCCTCCTCTGAGCAGAGAGTTGAGATGATGAATTCCAGATGACTCTCTCGTGTAATGTAGTGGGAAAGAAGATCTGTTGAGTGGACGTGCCTGTGGATGAGCATAGGTGAATGTGATCCTAGTGGGTGAGGATTAGTGAGTGTGGTTCTTCTGTGAGACGCAATGAGATAGAGATATGGACATCCCTATGGATGTACCCCTAGTGGCTGAGCACTAGTGAGTGTATGAGATCCCTTACTATATTGTTCAAGAGTTAGACTTACCTGTAACCCTATTTGTAATGTAAAGGGTACAGGTCGACCCCACCTTAATGTAAAAGATAATTAATATGGTAATTATTAATTATATTTTGAGTTATTGAGGTCGGCCCTATTGTGCCAAAAGACACATCATTTGATGTGACAAGTCTTATATAAATAAAGGTGAATCCCCATTGAGGAAACAAACTTATCATATTGTCATCTCATGATTTCAGAAGTTGTGGTATGAAATTATGAGAATTGCAGCACCCTCTTGTGTGCTAGGTTTGGTGATGGTGTGGGAGGTCTTTCTCTTGAGCAATATAGCAAAGGATTGGCTGGGTTTTCTTCCCTTGTTGAGAAGGGTTTCCCAGGATACTTCTTGTGTTCTTGTGCATGGTTATTCTTCTTGTGATCTTGGTTTGCTGCAAGTAGTTATGGTTCAAGTAATAGCTTAACAAAAATTTAAAGAGGATACTTGAGCCATAGCTCATTGAAAATCTAGCAATATTGCTGCTTTACTCTTGTGTATTTCTTGCTTAAATATTTATTTTGTGATGATAGTGACATGATTCTAGGTTCAACAACACGTTCAATCAATGGAGGTCGTGTTGGGTTTGGTATGGTCTTGAAGGTTAGACTCATTTCGGGTGGAAGTTGTGTGTTATTTGTAGGAGACTCATGGTGTTGATATCTCATAGGACTATACTTCACAGGGCATTGTCGTTTACATCTTGATATGGGATCCATGGATTGGAGTGCTTTGTAGTTCAGGGTTTGATGGAGTTGAGTTTCGAGTAGAGCGGTTGCTTGGGGAGTTGACCGAGGATCTGTTGTACTTGATCATTCTACTCACAAAGAGCATTTGGGTGTAATGGGTGATGACCACTTGGAGGGGCCACATCTTGAGGGGAGCTTACTACAGATCACACAGGTGGATATGGGATCCTGGTATCACATATAGATTGATTCAGTTATTGCTTGAGGAAAAGCAATATTCTAGCAGGGAGGATTGTAATGTCTCCATTTTTGGACATTATTATATTACAAAGTGTTATGCCTACTAGAGTAGCCAGATGGGGGTGACAGTGAGTTCAGGAGATATTGAGGGGTTTTATTGGGCCCGACTTGCATCGTTCATCATATTTCATCATCGGGATCCATTCTGCATAGCTTGGCTTTGGCTCCGTTGCATTCCGATGATTTCCATAATTTTGAGTTATTATGGGTCATATTTTAATTAATTTCACTAAGAAGGTCATTTTGGGCATAATACTTGGAGAAACCTCTTAGTGTAATAGCTCATCGGAATCGAGAGGAAGAGCACTACAGGATTAGATGATGAGAAGTGACTTTCAGTAGTCGGAGAAGCCATAGGGACGAATAAATCACTTTTTAGAGGCAAAAAGGCCAATTAATTAATAAAGTGATTTAATTAAAGAATAATAAAAATAAAGGTAAAAGTCAAATGGAGGGAAAAGGTGAACATGAGGGATAGAAGAGATATAGGGACTATCTCTTGGTTATGGTTTGGACTATCTGATCAACTCTTGTTTGGTGCGCTATCCTTGGAGAAAGGTGCGCTACCCTTGTTTGGCTATCTAGCCTAGGGTTTGCTTTCGGAATGATTCTCTGTCAAGGTTAAGGTGCTCGGAGGGTGGCTTCGGCCTATGGTTGGGTGACAATAGTGATATTGTCTATGGNGATACTTCTTGTGTTCTTGTGCATGGTTATTCTTCTTGTGATCTTGGTTTGCTGCAAGTAGTTATGGTTCAAGTAATAGCTTAACAAAAATTTAAAGAGGATACTTGAGCCATAGGTCATTGAAAATCTAGCGATATTGCTGCTTTACTCTTGTGTATTTCTTGCTTAAATATTTATTTTGTGATGATAGTGACATGATTCTAGGTTCAACAACACGTTCAATCAGTGGAGGTCGTGTTGGGTTTGGTATGGTCTTGAAGGTTAGACTCATTTCGGGTGGAGGCTGTGTGTTATTTGCAGGAGACTCATGGTGTTGATATCTCACAGGACTATACTTCACAGGGCATTGTCGTTTACATCTTGATATGGGATCCATGGATTGGAGTGCTTTGTAGTTCAGGGTTTGATGGAGTTGAGTTTCGAGTAGAGCGGTTGCTTGGGGAGTTGACCGAGGATCTATTGTACTTGATCATTCTACTCACAAAGAGCATTTGGATGTCATGCGTGATGACCACTTGGAGGGGCCACATCTTGAGGGGAGCTTACTACAGATCACACAGGTGGATATGGGATCCTGGTATCACATATAGATTGATTCAGTTATTGCTTGAAGAAAAGCAATATTCTAGTAGGGAGGACTGTGGTGTCCCCATTTTTGGACATTATTATATTACAAAGTGTTATGCCTACCAGAGTAGCCAGATGGGGGTGACAGCGAGTTCAGGAGATATTGAGGGGTTTTATTGGGCCCGACTTGCATCGTTCATCATATTTCATCATCAGGATCCATTCTGCACAGCTTGGCTTTGGTTCCGTTGCATTCCGATGATTTCCATAATTTTGAGTTATTACGGGTCATATTTTAATTAATTTCACTAAGAAGGTCATTTTGGGCATAATACTTGGAGAAACCTCTTAGTGTAATAGCTCATCGGAATCGAGAGGAAGAGCACTACAGGATTAGATGATGAGAAGTGACTTTCAGTAGCCGGAGAAGCCATAGGGACGAATAAATCACTTTTTAGAGGCAAGAGGGCCAATTAATTAATAAAGTGATTTAATTAAAGAATAATAAAAATAAAAGTAAAAGTCACTTGGAGGGAAAAGGTGAACAGGGGGGATAAAAGAGATATAGGGACTATCTCTTGGTTATGGTTTGGACTATCTGATCAGCTCTTGTTTAGTGCGCTATCCTTGGAGAAAGGTGTGCTACCCTTTGTTTGGCTATCTAGCCTAGGGTTTGCTTTCGGGATGATTCTTTGTCAAGGTTAAGGTGCTTGGAGGGTGGCTTCGGCCTATGGTTGGGTGACAATAGTGATATTGTCTATGGTAAAACGAGCACAATCCATCATATTCTAACAGGTTATGGGCCCACACCTCCTTCATTTAGTCTANGTGCTCAAAGATAGATGATGTACAGAACATAAAAGACTGCTTATCATTCTAAGAAGAAGAGGTTTTCTCCCTTTATGGGTTTCCTCAGGAATATCTGTTTCTGTATACTTCATTTGTGTGATTGATGTTGAATACTCTATTGTTTACTTCCCTGAATTATTGTGATCATCATTGAAGTGTTCTGTAATGAGTTTAAAATGGGCATAATTGTTTAAGCACAGTGACAACTGATTCACCCCCCCCCTCTCAGTTGTCTAACAAAGTGCACCCCCCTTGGAGTCTAACCTCATGTTTGATGAAGGGAAAAGGTGTTTTCCCCCTTCTCCTCTCACCCCTCAAACCCTAAACTTGTCCAAAACCCTAAAAGTGCGACCTCCTTGACTTTATCCTCTTTTCCTTGGATGAATGCCACTTGGAGCTCATCCAAGAGGGGTCTTTTCTCTCTCCCAAGTATAAAATAATTCCTACCCCTCCTCATTTCATCATCTATTCTCAGAGCAATTTTATGCTGCCCAAATCTCTCCCACTCCTCTCTCTCTCTCTCTCTCATTCTTTCATTGTAAATCTTGCTGCAAGTATTTGGAACAACATTTTTCTTGTAATAAAGGAAGCTTTGGAGGATATCTTATGTGCATTGAGAGTTTTCTTGATGCTGTTCATGGTTCTTTTTGCGAGGTGATATTTGTTGATGATTACAACTGCGTGAAACATTCTCCAGGACACAAACCTAAGAGAGAGCCCTTGAGAGGGGTGTGTGGTTCCTATCTGAGACAGAGCTGGAACATAGAGATGGCCTCCTCCTTATAGAGAGTTGAGAAGAACTCCAGATGATTCTCCTGTGTAATGCAGTGAGAAAGGAGATTTGTTGAGTTGGACGTGCCTGTGGCTGAGCATTAGGTGAACGTGTGAATTCCCATAGAGCTGGGTGCATTGTCATGAGACAGAGATGAAGACGATGTATTAGCCTCCTCTGAGCAGAGAGTTGAGATGATGAATTCCAGATGACTCTCCCGTGTAATGCAGTGGGAAAGAAGATCTTTTGAGTGGACGTGCCTGTGGATGAGCATAGGTGAACGTGATCCTAGTGGGTGAGGATTAGTGAGTGTGGTTCTTCTGTGAGACAAAATGAGATAGAGATATGGACATCCCTATGGATGTACCCCTAGTGACTGAGCACTAGTGGGTGTATGAGATCCCTTACTATATTGTTCAAGAGTCAGACTTACCTGTAACCCTATTTGTAATGTAAAGGGTACAGGTCGGCCCCACCTTAATGTAAAAGATAATTAATATGGTAATTATTAATTATATTTTGAGTTATTGAGGTCGGCCCTATTGTGTCAAAAGACACATCATTTGATGTGACAAGTCTTATATAAATAAAGGTGAATCCCCATTGAGGAAACACACTTATCATATTGTCATCTCATGATTTCAGAAGTTGTGGTCTGAAATTATGAAAATTGCAGCACCCTCTTGTGTGCTAGGTTTGGTGATGATGTGGGAGGTCTTTCTCTTGAGCAATATAGCAAAGGATTGGCTGGGTTTTCTTCCCTTGTTGAGAAGGGTTTCCCAGGATACTTCTTGTGTTCTTGTGCATTGTTATTCTTCTTGTGATTTTGGTTTGCTGCAAGTAGTTATGGTTCAAGTAATAGCTTAACAAAAATTTAAAGAGGATACTTGAGCCATAGGTCATTGAAAATCTAGCAATATTGCTGCTTTACTCTTGTGTATTTCTTGCTTAAATATTTATTTTGTGATGATAGTGACACGATTCTAGGTTCAACAACATGTTCAACAACACGTTCAATCAGTGGAGGTCGTGTTGGGTTTGGTATGGTCTTGAAGGTTAGATTCATTTCGGGTGGAGGCTGTGTGTTATTTGCAGGAGACTCATGGTGTTGATATCTCACAGGACTATACTTCACAGGGCATTGTCGTTTACATCTTGATATGGGATCCATGGATTGGAGTGCTTTGTAGTTCAGGGTTTGATGGAGTTGAGTTTCGAGTAGAGCGGTTGCTTGGGGAGTTGACCGAGGATCTATTGTACTTGATCATTCTACTCACAAAGAGCATTTGGGTGTCATGCGTGATGACCACTTGGAGGGGCCACATCTTGAGGGGAGCTTACTACAAATCACACAGGTGGATATGGGATCCTGGTATCACATATAGATTGATTCAGTTATTGCTTGAAGAAAAGCAATATTCTAGCAGGGAGGACTGTAATGTCCCCATTTTTGGACATTATTATATTACAAAGTGTTATGCCTACCAGAGTAGCCAGATGGGGGTGACAGCGAGTTCATGAGATATTGAGGGGTTTTATTGGGCCCGACTTGCATCGTTCATCATATTTCATCATCAGGATCCATTCTGCACAACTTGGCTTTGGTTCCGTTGCATTCCGATGATTTCCATAATTTTGAGTTATTACGGGTCATATTTTAATTAATTTCACTAAGAAGGTCATTTTGGGCAATAATACTTGGAGAAACCTCTTAGTGTAATAGCTCATCGGAATCGAGAGAAAGAGCACTACATGATTAGATGATGAGAAGTGACTTTCAGTAGCTGGAGAAGCCATAGGGACGAATAAATCACTTTTTAGAGGCAAAAAGGCCAATTAATTAATAAAGTGATTTAATTAAAGAATAATAAAAATAAAAGTAAAAGTCACTTGGAGGGAAAAGATGAACATGGGGGGATAAAAGAGATATAGGGACTATCTCTTGGTTATGGTTTGGACTATCTGATCAGCTCTTGTTTGGTGCGCTATCCTTGGAGAAAGGTGCGCTACCCTTTGTTTGGCTATCTAGCCTAGGGTTTGCTTTCAGAATGATTCTCTGTTAAGGTTAAGGTGCTCGGAGGGTGGCTTCGGCCTATGGTTGGGTGACAATAGTGATATTGTCTATGGTAAAACGAGCACAATCCATCATATTCTAACAGGTTATGGGCCCACACCTCCTTCATTTAGTCTAACCACTGGAAGGGAGCATAGCCATAAGGATATTAAGCTCGTTGAAGAACTGCCGCTAGGGTTTCTAGCAGGAGCAGTTACTAAAGCACTGCTGCTAGGGTTACTAGCAGGTGTAGTTGCATAATCCCTAACCCTCTCATTGAGGCACCTTAAGTGAAGGGATTGACCTGATTTCTGGATAGACTAGTGCGCCCTAGCCTAGCGCACCTCTTGGTACTCTCAGCAAGCTAAGACGTCAAGTTTGAGTTTTTGGTCAAATCTAGGGTTGACCAAGTCAAAGCAACCACGACTTACTCTATGAAGTCAGAAAACAAGTTAGATGGAGCTTTTAACTTCACAGCATGGAAGACAAGGATTGACCTCATCCTTGCCAAGAATAAAGTGCTGGATATCGTGAAAGGAAAGATCGTGGAACCAGAGTTTGAAGAAGGAAAAGAGAACGATCCGTAGAACGTTGCAGTCATGGAGAAGTTCAAAGACGGTGACATCAATGCCATGAGTATTATAGTGGACTCTATAAAAGACCACTTGATACTCTACATCTCCCATCTTGACTCATCGAAGAAGATGTATGATGCCCTAACAAACCTCTTCTCAGTTAGAAACATTGGACAAGTAATGAGTCTGAAGAATGAGCTCCGTGCCNTATTAGCCTACAAGAGAAGAAGTCGACCAAAATAAATATTATATACTAAGTAAATAGGCACCCAGAATGAGAAGTCAACCCAGGCAGTTAGCCAAAATCGGTATAAATACAGGAGGCCAGTCTTCATTCTGGCAGGCATTCTCAGAATTGCAGAGCTCACTTGTGTGCACTGCAGTTAGCCAGTTTGTGCGCAAGTTTGGAGGAGAGCTGCCGTTGGAGTTGCTGCAGCTAGCAGATTACGTTTTGGCTTGGACTATCTCTTGGTTATGGTTTGGACTATCTGATCAGCTCTTGTTTGGTGCGCTATCCTTGGAGAAAGGTGCGCTACCCTTTGGTTGGCTATCTAGCCTAGGGTTTTCTTCCGGAATGATTCTCTGTCAAGGTTAAAGTGCTCGGAGGGTGGTTTCGACCTATGGTTGGGTGACAATAGTGATATTGTCTATGGTAAAACGAGCACAATTCATCATATTCTAACAATATCAACTGGAGCAACTGGATCAGCTGGAATAATGTCTGTCTCCCTTAGAATTGCTGAAGGAGGAGAAGGTATTGTCTCACTGTTAATCTCCATCTGAGATTCTCTGGATCTTTGAAAGGCTATCTCTTCTTCAAAGACAACATCTTTGCTTGTCTCAATCTGTTTCTGACCAGGGATGTAGATCTGATGTCTTTAAAGATTCACTGTTATCTCATAAATGTATTCTTTCTCCCCGAAGGGTCTAGCTTGGACCTTTTCTCTTTGTGTACATGAAAAATACACTGGGCACCCAAATATCCTGAAGTGTTCAATCTCGGGCTTCACTCTGGTGAAGGCTTCTTCAGGACTTATGTTCTTCAAAATCTGGGGAGGACTCTTGTTCTGAACATATACTGTGTCATGCATGCTTCTGCCTACAGAATCATAGAAATATTTTGATCATGCCTTATTGCATTGGTTGCCTTAATGATGGTTCTGTTCTTCCTCCTTCTCAAATAGTTTTGACTTCCTCTGAAGTCTAAAGTATAACCATCTTCCTTTGTTGTTAACCTGCCCGAAACAAGAAAACAAATGAAAGGAAACAAAACAAGAATATCTCCTAAAGGAGAATAATGAGTACAACTCTAGAATCAAAACAATTTAAGGATTGTTGTCACAACTACAACACCTACTTGTAATGTAGCAAACTTTAGAAATGTAGGTTAGAGGCATGACAATTAAACCAATCAAACCTGGAGTCTTCACTTTAGTGTGTTGTTTCTCTGAATGCACTGAGATCTCTTTGGATTCATGACTTCAACAAAGGTTCCTTCCTCCTGCAAGTACCCTCATGACAATGACACAAATAATATATACAAGTGCATACCTTAAGGGTACTGATATGTTGATGACTTCATCTCCTTGAATTCTTGGCTTCCAAGAACTGAGTTTGCTTGATCCACCAAACTTGTCTTCCATCACGATTCTGTTCATCATATTTTTAGATTCTTCACAAACCCTTGTCAACTGGGCTAGAAAACCTAACGGCTAGGCTAGGCTAACACTTTTAGGTTTTGTTGGGCTTATGACTGCCAACAATAAGCCTTAAGAATGTCACATGAACACTGGTGAGCTGGAAAGGCTCCTTCAATGAGTTGCAGAAACCCTAAAGCCAAAATTTTGCAGAAAATTGCGAAACCCTAGAAACCCTAGGGCCAAAATTTCAAAATGCTCGGAATTTCACTCTGAGAGTCTCTGGAGGTGCGCTGGAGAAGGCCATACTCTCTTATGCCAAAATTTGCCTCAACGTCCAAGTTTTAGGGGCTGAAACACTCCAGAAAAGGAGGGTCGTACAGAATTGCAACAAACCCTAGAGGCCGTACGAAACTACAGAATAGAAGGACGAATTAGCTTTAAATGCTTGTGCAGGAGTTCTTCAAGGCCTATGCTCTGATACCATGTTGATTTTTCACTAAGCTAGGCTCAAGCATGAAGTTCATTCCAACTTTAGCATTTTACTTGAACCATAGACAATTGTAGTTACATCATAAACAATTTGCTGCAGTAACCAAGATCACAAGAAGAAACACCATGCACAAGTACACAAGAAGTATTCTGGGAAACCCTTCTCAACAAGGGAAGAAAACCCAACCAATCCTTTGCTATATTCTTCAAGAGAAANGTGTTTGCTGAAATTTCCAAAATCACACTTGTGTTGTGTTTCCTCAATGGGGAATTTACCTTTATTTATATTAGACTGAGTCTATCAATAGTAGTGTTTATTGGCACAACAGGGCTGATTTCAATAGCTTATAATATAATTAATACTTATGATATTAATTATCTTTTACATTAATTATCTTTCACTTTATGGTGGGGCCGACTTGTACCCTTTACATCACAAATAGGGTTACAGGTAAGTTTGACTCTTGTACAATATAGCAAGGGATCTCATACACCCACTAGTGCTCAGCCACTAGGGGCACATCCATCTGTGGTCAGCCACAGGGATGTCCACATCTCAATCTCACTGCGTCTCACAAGAGAACCAGACTCACTAGTGCTCAGTCACTAAGATCACGTTCACTTGTGCTCAACCACATGCACGTCCAACTCAACAGATCTCTTTCTCACTTTGTCTCACAGGAGAATCATCTGGAGTATCTCATCATCTCAACTCTCTGCACAAAGGAGGCTAATACATCGTTTCATCTCAGAGAGAATGATACACCCAACTCATGGGAAGAGAACGATACACCCAACTCATGGGCTTCCCCACATAGGGGCACACAACATTCCATCTCCGTCTCAGAGAGGAACCGCACGCCCAACTCATGGGCTTCTTTACAAAGGGGCACAAAACATTCCATCTCTGTCTTAGAGAGGAACCACACACCCAGCTCATGGGCTTCACCACCTCACACAGGGGCACTACGTTCCATCTTCGTCTCAAAGAGGAACCACACACCCATCTCATGGGCACACCCAACTCATGTGCTCTCTCTCAGGTTGACTCACTCAGTCTGTGTCCTGGAGGATGTCTTACGCAGCTGTAATCATCAACAATGTTCAACCGGGTTTTGAAATGAGTTTCCATGCAGTGTATCCAAGAATCGATCTCGTTGCCGATGAGAGCATAAACTATTAGGGTTCTTGCATAAACCGAACAAACTATGGTTTGATCCACCTCAAGTGCATGAAGCCTTTCTGATTTTTCACACTTTACATATGGAGTATTTGTACTCCAGCATTTTCTTATCCATTCTACTATGATTCTTTGCAAACTTAAGCCTGCTTGGTTGAATAGCTCTTCAGTTGGTTGAATTGCTCTTCAGTGTATAGTTTTGAAGTTCATCTTAGAGCTCATCATCCATGAATATCTTGCTTGAAACATTTCTTACTTGAATGAAGGTATGGCTGTTGACATTGGAAGCATGAAAAAGCTAAATTGCATTCTTATGTTGAGCACAATTACAACTTTAAATGCATTTAGGATTGTTTGAAAAAATGTGTTATCTTCTAAAGCATGGCTTCTACCTGTATTTATATATCATGCAATTCTTTTAATGGACAAAGAAAACATCATGTCTCAGAGCACTCCACCACGTTCTGAATTGATATGCAGGTAAATGTAATGCTGCAAAAACTATCTGAAGAAGAATTTGGTCCAACTATAGATTTTCGAGAGTATTCATTTCTTGAGAATCCACGATTACCCAAGGAGGTATGGTACTGATCAGTATATTTTTTCCTTTTAAATTGGGCAATTGGTTTAATGTAAAATCACCAACTAAATTGTAAAGGATGCATGATAACTATTTGTTTTTCTTAGCTTATGATTGTATACAGAACTCTGTAAATACCAAATTTTCCCTTGTTGACATCGTGTTAGGTTTCCTTTATGCTATTTGAAAACTACCATGTTTATGCCATTCATCTAAATTGCTAATTTTTTAATCTGCCAGGTTAAGGAATCAAAGCTGAATGTTGAAATTTGTGATGAGCATACTGATGGCTGTGTTATGAACACTGATAGAGAACAACCTGAAATTCTCAGATTGCCCAGAAATAGGTCGGACAAACAGGTATCCTTGTTTTACCTCTTGGAATTTTACAAGAGTTTTACTTCATTTGTCTAGGAGTAACCAAATTATACTGTTGTCAAAACAAGGGTCTGGTTGGTTGATGTGCTCAGCGCAGTTCATATTTTGTATATATAACAAGCTTTAAATAATAATTTTTATAGCTGGCAAAGAGACCAGCTTTATTTTTGATTGTCGAGCACAATGGATAACATTCAAGATTTCTACTTCTGATGGCACTTGTTATTGTCATTGCAGATTAAAGCAGCACTCTCAGCATATAAAGATGTAAAAGTTTTAAAATTTGCTTCTATGGAGCATGCGTTTGGTGGTTTCTCAGACAAGGTATGATGAATGCCTGAATTACCACCTCCAATGTTGGTGTGTTATTCTGTAGCGTGATTTCTTTCTCTTGCTCCGAAACTGTCTTATCTGTGAATTTTTGTAGTTGCAGGTTAAAGAAAGGAAATTTAGGAATAGGGTCAAAAGATATGTGGGAATCTGGTGCTGTCGCGAAGGGCTACAACGTGGTCACATATGGTATGACATGTATTGGGATGAGAAACCTGGCTGGAAACCAGTACCTCCTGCAACAATAGAAGACGACCATCCTAATTGGTGAAGCATGCAATGTTCTATTGTTATGATTTCATCCAGAATTTTTCAATCAGCTGGGTTGGATCTCACATTTTCTGTTTCTTATATTTGAGTTTCAATTTGCTTATCCTTTATGAATCAATTTTTATAAGCTCTGCTGTCACCTAAAATTTCTCACATCCCATGATTAAGAATCACCAATTTGTGTGGTCAATATAGAACTACAATATTTATTGTAGTTAACCAATACTTACACCATACCTGATGGTGATTGCAATTGACAAAGCAAAATTCCTCGCCAGCTGACCTAGGTTTGAATCTACTTACTGAGTGACAATTCGGGAATCACAAATTATACATATGGGTAAGATGGGCACATTTTCTGGCACTTTGGAGGATGTGTTGGCATAATGCCCCTACACAACTTGGAATTGGTTGTTCCTCCCTTGTTGTGTCCATTACAGTTGTTTCAATGTATATTGAGGAAAAATACTTTTGATTTATAAAGAAATGCCCAGTGAATATTTATTTCACGTTATATGATCAATCTGTTGTTTAAGCTCTTGAAATTTGAAGAAGTATCTCTTTTAAGTAAATGATTGTGAAGAGATTAAAGTTTTTCTCAAAATTTAATAAAAGCTTGAATCTTTCTTGCAATATGGATCATGGTAAAAAACTACATGATTGAGACAAGTATATTAAGCAGGATTGTTCAATACTGTCTTCATTCCAGTATCGAATGCCAATTCCATTTAATCATTCTTTGAGATGTTTCTTGTTGCAGACCTGTTTCAAAGGGATTTCTCAGCCAAGACAAGGCTTTAACCCTTATAAAGGAAAACAAGAAATGTTAGACTGCATAAAATTGTTGAAAACACTGAAGATGACCTTGTGGTGTTGCAGATGTGACAAAATGTGTAGTTGACAATGTTCCAAGGTTTATGACTTAAAATTTAGGCACTATTCAACCCTAGTGAAAGTTTGGTCATTAGTGGTCTAAATTGGGCTCCCCTAAAAGTTGGCTTACATGTGAAAATCAAAGTTACTAGATTGTACTCAAAGAATGACTTCGCAAGGCCAAAGAGTAAGAGTTGCAAAACACTATGGGTTTTGGGCTGTGAACAGGTCTGCTGCTTGTCTGT
>JZKD02S0950570.1:85798-96251 GCA_000966675.3 Picea glauca
AGAAGCCTCCCTTGTGTTGGAATTGTCCTTCACTAAAACAAGGGAGATATCTATTGAGGTGACAATGATAGATGTCCCCAATTGTGTCACACACTTGTTGAGTGTCTTAGCATTTTCCCAAACAACAAACTAAGTGATAACATTTTTGGCACTGTTTCCAGGGAGGATTTTGAATCCTTTTTCAAACCCTAATGAAATTTTGGCAATATTTGATCCCAAAGCCTTTACCTATAGCAAAGAATTTACCTATAGCTTTCCTGGTGACTCCATTGAGGGAATTTCCCTCACAACCTTTTATGAAATTTGTATAAGTTCATTTGGCAACTCTATTGAGTTATTATTTTAAATGATGGAAGCATGTCTCTATGGTGCTTTCATGAGGCATACAAAGCTTTGGATGTTGAGTCTGTTTATTTGTATCTACACAAATTCCATATCAAATGGTTAGATCGTATCCTTAAGTTTAACGGTGACCCATTTTCGACCGTTACACATATTGTCGAATTTACTAAATTTGTTTCATTCCTAGGTATAGAACATGAATATGTGGTAGTACGACTATTTCTCTTTTTGCTTGAGGATAATAAAATAGGTTGGATAAAAAA
This sequence comes from Picea glauca, assembly GCA_000966675.3. Classification (NCBI taxonomy): domain Eukaryota; kingdom Viridiplantae; phylum Streptophyta; class Pinopsida; order Pinales; family Pinaceae; genus Picea; species Picea glauca. Next base: position 86,404 of record JZKD02S0950570.1, read on the forward strand.
TTATTGCAACCCTAAAGGTATATATTCTTTAATAATCCTTATCTAAGAATTCCTCAAGTATTAGGGCCCTAGAACTCAGAAATTTGAAGATACTATTCAAGACTTTGAAGATTCCTTTCCAAGACACGGGTTTCCCTTGGATACTATTGAATACTTGAGGAAAATGTTTCTTCCAAAGTCTACTGAGAACACAATTTGGGAACAAAAGGATGATGATAATGATGAAGAAAGTTTCGAGGCTCTCAAGGAAAACATAGAAGAAGAGAATGAGTTTTCTGAACATTTAATAGATCACTTCCATTGTAAAGACTCTTGGTCAAGTAATGCATGCAAAGAAGAGAAGAGTGAAACACTATCCTTCAAAACTATGAGAGGGAGCCCTCCATGAGTTTCTTTCTATGATTTATTAGATGCTCATTTATGCTCGTGATTATTATGTGCTTGACTTATCTTTGTTGTATTACATAATTAAGCACATGGGGAGATACCCTGATGAGATTATCGGTTGGTTTCATTGGTTGTATGGTTTCACCTGACATTTTTGGGACCTGATCTCCATAGGCCTCAGGCCTCTGGTAACTAGGTAGGTCATTTAATTTCTTGAATTTTCATTTACAGGTTCATAGTAGTTTAAGATGCAATTTTTTTTTAGATTCACGTATTCACGCTTTGCTTTACATATCACTTCTCTTGCATTTCTGCATAATTGATGTGATACATTTTCTTGAATCATATTAAATGTTAGTTAGAGGTTTTTGAAAAATGCAAAATTTTCTTTTTAAGGAATAGTTGTCCATTTTAATTTTTTCTTATATAAACAAAGGGGTGAGTTAGCCACCCTTGGTGTTCTAATGTTGTTTTTTAGTTTTTAGGCACATTTCATACCGAGAGATGTTGAGATTCTCATGCGCTCTACGGCGAGCACATGTCCCCAAGTAGGAGCTAGGTGTTACCCCCTAACCTATGGGTAACTAAGGATATGATGTCTCAAGGATCACAGGTTGAAGACATGGAGTGCTGAGAGACAAATGACCAATTGAGCCCATATTGAGCATACATAGTCCCTTCTCTCTACCACATATCATCATTCCATGATGGTAGAATAACAACATCCACCACACTATATTAGACTAGAGATGATTGCAGGTCTTTCTTGATGAGGTAACAATTCCAATCTCATGGTAAGTGTCATTTTAATAATTGAAGCATTTGAGCATGTTGTAAAGAGTCCTTTCTTGATTATGAAAACATTTCCTTGGAAATTATACCTTTTTCCTCATTTCACCTTGGTGGTTGACATGGTTTCCTAGTAAGTGAGTCACCCTTGAGGAAAGGGTTAGTACTTGGGGGTCTCTTTGAAGGGTCATTGTACCATTCTTGATCATACTTACCACACTCCATGCTTCTTCCCCTTCATTTCCTCATCTTTTGGGATTTCTGGGTTCACTGACCCCAAGAAGGGCGTGTACCTCATTTCATGGGAAGAAGGGCTAAAGGCCCAGAGGTATTATAGCTAGAAAAAAATAAAAGCCATAAATGATCCCTCTGGATGATCACCCTAAGGTCCTAAGAACAATGAAACACTTCTCCATAAAAAGTGAAGGACCTATAAAAAAGAAAAACACATAATTAATAAATGTCCCGCTTCTTGGGGAATGCATTTGTAGTGTATTTTAATTTCCATTGCATATGGAACTCAATGTGTTCCTAAATTCAAGTGGAATTGCAATGTTCTTCACTTTCCTTGCACATAACACTAAATGTTCAGACCACAATAAGTTAAAGGCAAGGCTTGGAAAAATGTTGCATTGCAAATGAGGGATGCAACACACCCTCCATAAAGGCACCCATAAATGAGACAATATGAGCCCCTGATATGTAAGGAACCCCATTCCCAAAAGTCTTACCCAAATCCACCTCATACTCACCACATGACTTAGATAGGGTCTTGTTTGGAAAGACTCATTGACTTGGGGATTGGTCTACCCAATAGGGCACCATGATCACCATCCCATTCTTAAATTTGGAAAATTTTATAAGGTGTTTGAGCATTTGTTTAATTTGAAAGGGGGGGATTTAATAAATTTTTTTGTGTGGTTCTTTTATTATATTCGGATTAATTGGCATGATACATGTGACTTGTGGAACCTTGGAGGGAGTACTTGTTTGTCTTTGCGAAACCTTTCTTGGTGAAAGCTATCCATGGAGGAATTATTCCATTTTGACCTTCATGGGGTGTTGAAAACCCCTAGGATGGACACAAAACCCCTCGGATGGGAAGAACACCTCAGATTTTTTGTGCACATGAGATGATGAATGTTTCCTTTGGAGGCACTTTGATAGAACTAGAGGATGACATCATATCCCTTTGCACTTGGACGTTGGCCTTTTGAGGCCTAGGATGTCACTTCCTAAGCCCTTGATGTCATTTGGAGGCCAAGGATTTGGTGGGATTGATGGTTCCATAGGTGATGTGATGTGGATTGAAGTAAGAAGATGCATGGAATGAAAATCTAGTACACGAGAGATTCACACATGGCCTTTGGAGGCATAATGACCTAGATCTAGAGGCTCAACGTCTCACTTTTAGGCCTCACGTCACCCTTCTAGGGCATGATGTCATCCTTTTTGGGGATTTACTTTATGTGATTTAATTTTTACAATTTTTAAAGGAAAATAAAGGGGGTCAACTCTCTTTTAATTTGTGTTTGACAAATTTATGTGGAAAAATTGGTTTATATGGCCTCATATAAATAGAGGCCATATTTTTTTATTTTTCACAACTCATCACTCTAGAATTACATAACTCTTGGATTGAAATTTTCTCCCTCCTTGGGAAATTCACCATCTCTTTTATCTTGTGCAAAATGGATGGAATAGTTGTCTATTGGTGGAATAAAGTATAACGACTTCTCTTGGATTCTTTTTCTTGGCAATTTGGTGGAATATCTTTGATAAGTAAGGGTTTTTCATGCTATCTCCTGGATTAGGTAAGGAATTTATGTAATTTGTGTTTTTATTCTTGATTTCAAGGTTATTTTGTCAAACCCTTTGAGGAGTATAAGGGCATACATCCTCCCTCAAGGAATTCTCTTTTATTGTTATTGAAAAGGATTAAGGATTTATACAAGGAGTAAAAGGGTTTACACCGTTGTAGCAAAACCTTGTTAGGCTTTCTTTTCTCTAGGGATTAAAAAGGATTACATCCCTAGAATATTCATAAACCCTATCTCAAATCAATATACTCCATTACCCAATAGATAATACACTAATATTTGCATTGGATATTGAATATTGTTGCATTAGTAAACGTGAATTTTGAGATATTGAATTGTTTAAGTTTTGACTTAAATTTTACATATCTTAAGATATCTTGTGCCATAAGGGAATATTTATTTTCCAAGTGACTGATCTTCTCTAACAAGCATTAAGCTATAGACGATAGGGCTGCAACAAACTCACCTTATCTTACTTTTTACTCACTTTTCTACCGCTGAAATTCACTTGCAAGCTATAATAATTGAGCTACTGTTTAAGAGCTATTGTTTGGGTGGCTTACTTTTTGATTTTAGTTGCTAGAACTTGCTGTTGTAGAATTTTTTTTCTACAACCATAACACTGTTATAAAACTCTATTGATAACACTCATTAGAAGCCCTCTTTTTCCATAAAAGTCTTGGTTCAAACATTGGAAGATTGTCCACTATTTGCTAGCTTTATTTTCCAACATCATATACTTGATTTTGATGGTTTAATTTGCAGTTGTCATAGTTTCTTTACTGCAAATATATATTTTCTTACTGCTACAATTTTTGGACAATAAGGTTTCTTGTTGATTCTCCATTGGTTTTGAGACTTGTATTATGATATATTGTCTTGTTTGGGTTGGTCTAACATTTTTTTACAGGTATGTTGAGGAAAAGATATGAAATGATATTACTCAAGCATTTTTAGATATTACTTGGCTAAATAAAGATAGACGAGAATATCACCTTATATTTATAGCCATAAAAAATTGTTTCCTAATCCACAAGTATGGGTTACAAGTGCTTAGGTTGTTTTTTTTTATAAATTAAAGGTTTCTGAAAAATTCAATATTTATGTAATTTTCTAAATATAAAAGATTCAGATATAAATGTAGAGGCAGAAGAAAAAATACCAAGTCAATAATCAACACAGATGAGACATAAAGCAATCGTTTATTTCATTCTAATTTATCAAAATAATCTTTCTCTTTACAAAATTCCCTGAGGAAGTTTGGACCAAAGTCAAATTTAGATGTCCCCGATGAAAACCATATAAAAGGACTTATGACAGAAAGTAAAAAACTGAACTTTAAAATATGGATCAAATTGCCACAGATTGCTTCCCACTCGATTCTGCACAATAGTCTTTATCATTCATGAAATTTAATTCACAAACAGACAAGTCTACACAGACTATTAATGATAGATCAACACCTCTGAAAAACAAGTGTCTGAATGATGTAATTCAACCTTGAATCTTGATGTCTACAATATGAACCTTCTATCATAAAAGAGAATTAGGCTTTCAATGAATTAAAGAATGAATGAAAACTAAATTATCTCAATAAAACTCAAGAGAAGACCTTAATATGCTTTCTCCTTTGTTCCTCCTCTTTTTTCCTTTAAGTAATCATAATTAATTGAAGTAGTTAAACTACATCTTTAGTTAAGTTAACTAAAACTCAACCAAGTTTTTAGTTAAGGGGAAAAGTAATAAAATAATAATAAGGGTCTTTAATAAATAATAACTAGTAGGTGGGACCCCTTGTGACTCCCTTTAATTTCTTTAACAAACATAACATAACTAGTTAATCAATCAAACAGATCCCTCATTGTGGCTCCCATCATCACTCTCATAATTTGAAAATTTATATCAATGATAATTGAAGCTATATCCAAAAATATAATATCCATATATCCAAAAAAATAGTGTGCTATCCAAAATTTTAGAAGTCAACTGTTCTCAACAATCAATAAATAAAAACACTTAAAACCCATATTTTCCACTCTAGGAGGTAATATTCCCCTTGTTGCTACTGTCTCCCTTTGATTTCTCTGAATTTTCCTTAGGATGTGTGGAGATTTTAAGCCTAATATCACTGATAACATGAGAGCAATCATCTCTCAAATGCATGTGGGATGACACAGATTTGGTAGAGTCATTTGAGGGATAGGATGGGGCAACCCAAACTTTTCATTTATCAGGAGCATGGTGGGCCTCCATTTTTAACCTTTTGATTGCATGTGAATACTGTACTGGTGAGTGGGTAGGGGCATCTTGGACAATTTGATTAGCATGTGGAGGAGCAGGTAGAGACAAGCTAGGCCAGCCACGATGTTGGGAGACTGCCGGGTGGAAAATCTCTTGCCATCTGTCATTTTCAGGGACTTCAGGTTGTAATGAGACATGAGGGGGAACTGGGATACTAGGGACATGTGGGGCTTGGAAGGGAGGCCTTTCTGGCCTAGGTTGGACCACTCCTTGTCTAATCTAATTAAAAACTCCATCTTGGAATAGCTGGCTCAACTCTTGCGAGTCTGCATCAAAATGTATAGAAAACCTTGGCCTTCTAGGGCTCCTGTTCCAATTTCCTCTTCCTCTGTTACCCAAACCATGGATACCTCTGCTGAAAAATATCATTCCTGTATGCATTACTTATTAGCAACTAGTTTCTTCAACTAACCATACATGACATCTCTTTAAATATGAAACAAAGTTTGGATCAACAACACATGAGACTCATTAAATCTAATCCATAAAAACCGTTTAATACTTGTCAATGAGAAAGGGGTGAATAAGGGTTTTGGGATATGTGAGGGATTGTATTGAGAAAAAAATGGTAAAATGAAGGGGCGTAGATCATGATTACTGCTCAACAAATCATCAAACAATCAACTGTATTGTAAATCAAAACATACCACTGTAACATATCCCTGTGCCATCCTTTATCTGTTATAATTCAGAGTTTTATTTAACTATAATTTAATTTAAAGAATAGGGAGTGGATAGTGAATATGGAAAGGCGAGGAGACTTGTAATGTGCGAAAATGTGAGAGAATGGTAGGAAAAAAACAAATACTATTTATAAAACAAATTAAGTAATCCATAAACATGTTGGACACACCTACCACACTTAGAGGGGGGGTGAATGAGTGTGGGGCTCTTTTTCCCAAAACTTCCCTCTTGCACAAAAACTCATCAATTAGCATTCAACATTTATTCATTACCCATTGCTGTCATTTATAACCAGTTAGATGTAGGCACATATCAGCAACATATATAAGCAATATATCATCAACAAGTCATCATTACAATGGACACAAAGAACAAAAGATGTATGTACAATTTTCTTTTTATTACGGACTACAATCCTTGGGTTTATCAACAACAACTGAATAGAGTACAACTCTACAAGAGCACTAGCTCTATATGCAAGACTCAACTTACACCCTCAGCACCAACTGAGATGAGGCAACAATCCTCAACAGATATCAATCTGTCAACAGGTACATGACCTGTCAGTAGTGAAGCCCGTGTGTGCACGCGCCCTGGCTCACTACAGCCTGCGTGTGAATGCAGCCAATGTATAATGCAACAAACATATGCTTCTGAGCAACATGCCCAGATCCTCTGCAACCTGTAATCACTTTCTCTTCTGTCTTCAGCTGTCCAAACTGACCCACAACCAGTCACAACACATCCAATATCTCCAATAGCTTGCTCATGCTCCACACCAAATCATTATGAATGCTATCTCAATCATGTACAAATTACTAGTATACCATAGCAATCATGTCACTACTGAATCACAAGAGTGCTGCTCACTCCATCAACCAAATCAACCAAACTGAACCACATCATAGAATCCATACCAAGAATTCCCTAAGCATTCACAACATATCAAGCAATAGTATCTATCAAGACAATAATGTAACCATACCAGTATCTGAGTGATAGATCTGAGGCCATAGAATGCAGATCTGGAACCTGCTTCATCATCCAAGAGCTTGGCACTAGCTCAAACACAATTCTCCATGATTTTATTGAGTCCATGCTCCCTATACACAGTTAACCCGCATGTACACTCACCCTATACACAGCCAACCCGTGTGTGTACGCACCCTATACACAGACAACCCACGTGTACATCAAAAAATAGGGTTTTCTGTGACTCCGAGACTTTTGCCGTCAAAATCTCTGACATTGCCGAAACTTTGATGCGTCTATGAGATCCTCCTCTCGCTCTCTTCCGCAGAATAGATCTTCAATCATGCTCAAGAGTTCCACACCAATAATATTCTCTCACAAGAATATCTCCATCAATACTCCAAAAGATATTACCAAGAAGCTCTCCATTGATCCACAAAGGATTCTCACTCAAAAAATGTGCATTTTACAAGAGATCCTGGCTTCTTATTTATACTTTCATCTTCTAGGTCACTTGACCCATTTTTAGTTTACTTAACCCATTTTTAGGTCTCTTAACCCATTTTCCTTATTTTAGGGTTAACCACTTTCCATGAATAGAAAGTTCTCCAATACTTTATCATTTAAATATTCCTTATTGATTTTGTCACTTTTATTTATTGTTTAAATAATCCATCTTGATTTTGTCACTTTACTTTATCATTTAAATAATGATTTCTTCTTTTCAAGAACTTTTACTTATTTGACCTTTTGGGGCTTCAAGCCATCATATGGGGGTCCTCCATGTTCATAAGGGCATAACTCTCAAACCGTGAGGAGTTATGTGACATTCCACATACCACCAGAAATGGCATGACAAGCACTATCCATCTAGGATAGTTTCACCAACAACTTCATTGATATTCATCTCATTATTCCACATACAAGCATGGGTCCTCCAACCGTTTTCCTAGGATAACTCAATCCGTAAAGCGTCTTCCCGTGAGGGCTTTCACCATAAGGGGACCACTTTGGAGTTCATCCATTTGTTCACCTTATCAACCATGATATGACAATAATGATTCATCTTTTCATCGATTGGTTTCCACTTGGACATATAACATTCTCATCAAGGGCATCATATCAATCAATTACTTAACATCAATCAATGACATCAATCAAACCAAACCATTTACATCAATGACATATGATCCAACAATCCCTCAAATAATCAAACCATTGGCATCAATGACAACATGATCCAACAATCTCCCCCTTTGGCATTAATGGCAATACCAACATTGATGTCAACACCAATTACCAAACACGAATTACCAATTATTGATGTCAACATGTAGACAATGCATGCTCTACATCAATAGTCAATGTGACTATCTCTCCACATCAATATCTCCCCATCAATAGACATCAATCACATCAATGTGATTATCTCTCCCCCTTTGAAATCAATGGCAAAGGGCCATTCTCCTCTTGGGGCTACTCCCCCTGTCTTGTTGCCACTGTATAATCTCTCCCTTTTTGAACAAGGGATATCAATATGATGTAATGCTGAAAATACATCGAACATACTCCCCCTGTGACCATCTCTCCCCCTGGAATTATGCCTCTATGCTCTTTCTTCAAATATAGGTCTCTTTTCTAGGTATGCATCTGATAAATATCTCCTCCTAGAATCATGGGAAGAAGAATGACTCCCCCTAAGGGTATGTCTCCCCTTATCTTCTCTGCAAGATGAACAATATGCTACCATATGATGATGCTTGGACCTATTCATGCATCAAAATTGTGCCATACCATACATCATGAAACAAAAGATATGTCATCAATGAAATAGAGAATCATGAGCAATGTATCCACCAAGTGCATCATGTACCCAAATGTGCCCACCATGCACAACACCCATGTACACCAACAATGTGCCAAAAGATATCATCCATGAAATGTATCCACCATATGCCAATCATCAGTTATGCCAAACATGTGCATCTACCAATATGCCAACCATGTGCATCTGCCAATATGATCCAACCAATGTGCCTCTACCAATCATAAGATGTACCAGCCATGTATACCACCATATTATTTTACATAATCCAATAGATGAGCATTTGATTAACATCAATCCATACTCTTGGGTTAGTGCCATGCACCCAAGATATAACCTTCCATGATATCACTTAGAACCATTAAAACCTACAACAAATAGTGTCAGAACCTGCAATAAACAATGTCAAACTCTGCAGTACAGAGTTATACCATCACATCAAACTTGAAGCCATGTGCATTGCCTTTTTCCCAAGGCTTTACAATAGACACAAGGCCTGCTGCACAATCGAGCGCGTGTGTACGCGACCTATTCAAGGTCAGAATGCGTGGACACGCGACTGTCACCATTTTTACCCTCGTGTGCCTTAGTAGATGGCACATTTGAATTTCCCTTCAATCTTTCATTCTGATCTGGCTGCACTGTCTTCTTCACCCACTTCTGTAGATGACCCTTCTCTTCAGAATTTAATCTTTGAGTATCCATATTTTCAAAGATGTCTCCCTTTCTTACTTCATTCCTTCTTCTAGCCATGCTATGTGAAGTCCTCATCATGGAATTTCTTCTTGTGTTCCAGCACTCCTGGGATTTGTGGCCAAATCCACTACAACTGTAGTATCTCATAGAGTTACAGTGAACAACAATATGTCCTACTTGATCACATCTCCAACACCTTGTGGTGTTATAGAATCTTCTATTATATCTCCTTTCATGAGATCTACATTCAAAATATTTCTGACCATATCCATTACATGAATAACAATACCCATGAAAAACACTTTCATACCTTTGCTTTGGTGTCTCAAGAATGGCTTCTTGATTTCTTCCTTGCTTTGTTCTTTTGAAATTTT
>JZKD02S0950570.1:96301-109512 GCA_000966675.3 Picea glauca
GCCTCATATAAATAGAGGCCATATTTTTTTATTTTTCACAACTCATCACTCTAGAATTACATAACTCTTGGATTGAAATTTTCTCCCTCCTTGGGAAATTCACCATCTCTTTTATGTTGTGCAAAATGGATGGAATAGTTATCTATTGGTGGAATAAAGTATAACAACTTCTCTTGGATGCCTTTTCTTGGCAATTTGGTGGAATATCTTTGATAAGTAAGGGTTTTTCATGCTATCTCTTGGATTAGGTAAGAAATTTATGCAATTTGTGTTTTTATTCTTGATTTCAAGGTTATTTTTTCAAACCCTTGGAGGAGTATAAGGGCATATATCCTCCATCAAGGAATTCTCTTTTATTGTTATTGAAAAGGATTAAGGATTTATACAAGGAGTAAAAGGGTTTACACCATTGTAGCAAAACCTTGTTAGGCTTTCTTTTCTCTAGGGCTTAAAAAGGATTACATCCCTATAATATTCCTAAACCCTATATCAAATCAATATACTCCATTACCCAATAGATAATACACTAATATTTGCATTGGATATTGAATATTGTTGCATTAGTAAACGTGAATTTTGAGATATTGAATTGTTCAAGTTTTGACTTAAATTTTACATGTCTTAAAATATCTTGTGCCATAAGGGAATCTTTATTTTCCAAGTGATTGATCTTCTCTAACAAGCATTAAAATATAGACGATAGGGATGCAACAAACTCACCGTATCTTACTTTTTACTCAATTTTCTACCGCTGAAATTCACTTGCAAGCTATAATAATTGAGCTACTGTTTAAGAGCTATTGTTTGGGTGGATTACTTTTTGATTTTAGTTGCTAGAACTTTCTGTTGTAGAATTTTTTTTCTACAACCATAACACTGTTATAAAAATCTATTGATAACACTCATTAGAAGCCCTCTTTTTCTGTAAAAGTATTGGTTCAAACATTGGAAGATTGTCCACTATGTGCTAGCTTTATTTTCCAACATCATATACTTGATTTTGATGGTTTAATTTGCAGTTGTCATAGTTTCTTTACTGCAAATATATATTTCCTTATTGCTACAATTTTTGGACAATAAGGTTTCTTGTTGATTCCCCATTGGTTTTGAGGCTTGTATTATGATATATTGTCTTGTTTGGGTTGATCTAACATTTTTTTACAGGTATGTTGAGGAAAAGATATGAAATGATATTACTCAAGCATTTTCAGATATTACTTGGCTAAATAAAGATAGATGGGAATATCACCTTATATTTATAGCCATAAAAAATTGTGTCCTAATCCACAAGTATGGGTTACAAGTGCTTAGGTTGTTTTTTTTTTATAAATTAAAGGTTTCTGAAAAATTCAATATTTATGTAATTTTCTGAATATAAAAGATGCAGAAATAAATGTAGAGACAGAAGAAAAAATACCAAGTCAATAATCAACACAGATGAGACATAAAGAAATCATTTATTTCATTCTAATTTATCAAAATAATCTTTCTCTTTACAAAATTCCCTGAGGAAGTTTGGACCAAAGTCAAATTTATATGTCCCTGATGAAAACCATATAAAAGGACTTATGACAGAAAGTAAAAAACTGAACTTTAAAATATGGATCAACTTGCCACATATTGTTTCCCACTCGATTCTGCACAATAGTCTTTATCATTCATGAAATTTAATTCACAAACAGACAAGTATACACAGACTATCAAAGATAGATCAACACCTCTGAAAAACAAGTGTCTGAATGATGTAATTCAGCCTTGAATCTTGATGTCTACAATATGAACCTTCTATCATAAAAGAGAATTAGGCTTTCAATGAATTAAAGAATGAATGAAAACTAAATTATCTCAATAAAACTCAAGAGAAGGCCTTAGTATGCTTTCTCCTTTGTTCCTCCTTCTCTTTTTTCCTTTAAGCAATCATAATTAGTTGAATTAGTTAAACTACCTATTTAGTTAAGTTAACTAAAACTCAACCAAGTTTTTAATTAAGAGGAAAAGTAATAAAATAATAATAAGGGTATTTAATAAATAATAACTAGTAGGTGGGACCCTTTGTGACTCCCTTTAATTTCTTTAACAAACATAACACAACTAGTTAATCAATCAAACCGATCCCTCATTGTGGCTCCCATCATCACTCTCATAATTTGAAAATTTATATCAATGATAATTGAAGCTATATCCAAAAATATAATATCCATATATCCAAAAAAATAGTGTGCTGTCCAAAATTTCAGAAGTCAACTGTTCTCAACAATCAATAAATAAAAACACTTAAAACCCATATTTTCCACTCTAGGAGGTAATATTCCCCTTGTTGCTATTGTATCCCTTTGATTTCTCTGAATTTTCCTTAGGATGTGTGGATCCTTTAGGCATAATATCACTGATAACATGAGAGAAATCATCTCTCAAATTCATGTGGGATGACACAGATTTGGCAGAGTCATTTGAGGGATAGGATGGGGCAACCCAAACTCTTCATTTATGCAACCCAAACTTTTCATTTATCAGGAGCATGGTGGTCCTTAGTTTTTAACCTTTTGCTTGCATGTGAATATTGTACTGGTGAGTGGGTAGGGGCATATTGGACAATTTGATTAGCATGTGGAGGAGCAGGTAGAGACAAGCTAGGCCAGCCACGATGTTGGGAGACTGCCGGGTGGACAATTTCTTGCCATCCGTCGTTTTCAGGGACTTCAGGTTGTAATGAGATACGAGGGGGAACTGGGATACCAGGGACATGTGGGTCTTGTAAGGGAGGCCTTTCTAGCCTAGGTTGGACCACTCCTTATCTAATCTAGTTAAAAATTCCATCTTGGAATCGCTGGCTCAAATCTTGCGAGTTTGCATCAAAATGTATAGAAAACCTTGGCCTTCTAGGGCCCCTGTTCCAATTTCCTCTTCCTCTGTTACCCAGACCATGGTTACTTCTGCTGAAAAATATCATTCCTGTATGCATTACTTATTAGCAACTAGTTTCTTCAACAAACCATACATGACATCTCTTTAAATATGAAACAAAGTTTGGATCAACAACACATGAGACTCATGCAATCTAATCCATAAAAATCGTTTAATACTTGTCAATGAGCAGGGGGTGAATAAGGGTTTTGGTATATGTGATGGATTGTATTGTGCAAAAAGTGGTAAAATGAAGGGGAGTAGATCATGATTACTACTCAACAAATCATCAAACAATCAAATGTATTGTAAATCAAAACATACCACTGTAACTTATCCCTGTGCCATCTTTTATCTGTTATAATTCAGAGTTTCATTTAACTATAATTTAATTTTAAGAACAGGGAGTGGATAGTGAATATGGGAAGGCGAGGGGACTTGTAATGTGCGAAAACGTGAGAGAATGGTAGGGAAAAAACAAATACTGTTTATAAAACAAATTAAGTAATCCATAAACACAACTCCATACTCCATACAAAACACCAATACCAATTCAATAATTACTGTGTGTCAAAACTGTTCACTGTTCCTCATTCAATTTCTTCAAAACTTCTCAATTAACATAGTCTGTACTCATAATCAAATGAATTCCAATAGTCCTGTTAAGAGAAGTGTTTGGTCTCTAATTTCTTTCCTTTCATTTAAAGAATCGAAAGAAAACACAGAACAATATTTCCCCACCTCTATCCATAATACATTGCTTATAAAAATATCATACATTATCCATAAATTCACAAGCGACCAATTTAAACATATGCCCAGGTCCTTTTCCAAATTGAATAGACTTATAAAACTTGCCCAATTTCATACACTCTTCATCATATCAACCAATAAAACTTTTCAATGAAACCATAACATAAAACTTGAGATTCATCACTACTGATGCGATTACTTACAATATGCATGATACTTCCATAATAGATACACAATGAATATAACAAAATAACACAGTTATCATTTCCACAATTTTCCATGATCTCGATTGGGACTAGTGAAGCACATAGTATTCACCAACTTGTAATTAACACCATGTTGTAATAATACAATGATTGAAAGCATAACGAGAAGATACATCCATTAACTACACATTATCACTCGTTCCCAATCACAACCTTTTTAACCAATTTAATCAAATAAAAACGAGATAGGTATTCAACACAACTGTCATGACCACTCCATTTTACAACCAATCTTTGAGAACCAGAAAGATGCTCGATTTGAGTAAGATAGTTAGGGATTTTGAAAATTAGGATCTATAACAACGAATACAAAGAAGAAATCAAGAGTTCACTTGCACTGAGAGACTGGAGGTCTTCCAAACATATCAACCAATAGGTAGAGACCCTTCGATACAAGCACGATAAACCACAGGGTTCCTTATAACTCCTGGTTTGTGCAATGACACAATAGTTCAATTAAAGGTAGGGTAGGAAAATGATTCAGAGGAGAAGTGAATTCCCACTAGATAGTAACAAGTACCCAGAACACACATAGGTATAACCTCTGTCCATTTCATTTGATTAAAATTCCAGTGGGAATGCATACCCAAGGAATAATTATTTCACCCAACAACCATAAAACATATATCTTGGCATAATGGCCACCCTAATATCGACTTCTGAGATACGTTGATGCCAAGACCATGAAAATAATCCCACGACCATGTGAATAAACCAACGACAATGACTCTGGAAAATACATAGTGACCAAAAGTCAGTCCGAAAAACATACACATCAACCACATAGCAACCTGAATATGACTAGACAGGGTTACCCTCATAACCTTGAGGAAGAGACCATCAAGGATAACCAAAGCGAAAACCTCCACCAAAATACAGAGCAATAATACCCATATCCACTCAAAAACCATAGAGAGACATCACAATTTTCACCAACAGAACAACCATCGAATACACAACTCAACCAAACCAAATATTTTACTTGCAAATCGAATAACCACACAGTTATTCCAGAGAGAGAAACCACACATTTACACAATTGAGAATCTCAGGAAAACAAAAACCAAAGAATTAATGAGCCATCGTTCATTCATACATAGAGTGTAATTCATGGATGGGTGAAAAATAACCATGCCTGTAACTGATAGCTTTAAAAGGGCTGAGCTAGCCAAGCATTTTCTTCCCAGGCTTGAATTTTTGAGCTTAACCACCAACAAATTGAAATGCAACAATAACCATACTAGGGTGACAACCTGATGGGGGGAGGATAGAGTGACATGCATTTACTGCACATCGCTTCCATCTCCTATTCATTCAATTCCTAAGTACACGACAACCAACACTCACCACATCAGTTAACCATAACATTAATTTCCAAACCATTGAAATCTGTGACCACATTGCTTGCCAAATGCGCCACCCAAAACATTCACATTAACCATTGCCAAACTTCCATACCATACCATATGTATTTCCATATAAAATGTGCCCAATATAACTCAAATGCAAATCGCAAGCCACTAACCAACCATTAATAGTTAGGGTTAACACTAGCTTGTTTTCATTTTAATTGCACATAACTTCTAACATAGCATAACATAGGCCCTTTCTTTTGGATTCTTTTTGTATGTTTCTTCCCTTTGCTTTTGTTTATGTTGTTACTAACATATTTCTTGTGAAGGTGTAGCTAGGTAATAAATCATGGTGACATGATCAAACATAGCAACTGTAAATACATGCCAATCATAACATAAAATTAAAGCTTCGAATAATAGAACATCCCATAAAATGCATCATCCACGTGTCACTATGTCAAAAACGAAACCAAGACTGCATCGTCAACCATATAAGACCCTGCAAGCAACATCGAAACAACAACATAAAATGTGTTATATGACTATCTCCAAGCCTCCAGTCTACAAGGGGGTCCCACCTACTCGTATTATATATCATTAGCATAGTTTAAATAATAGGCTTTAACGATACTTTGCTGGAGAAATTCCTCATTGCGATTTTAATCTTCAACAAAATCGTGACTCCATAGGGAAATCTGTTTCCAACAAATTAATAAATCATAATGTAATGGTTTTGCAGACCCAAAACAACAGATCAAGAAGATATAACCAAAATGATTATGCAATAGGGGGAAGTGAGCAGATTTAATGGAAAAATGTCTGGGAATTCAGGAATAACTTATGGAAAATGTTAAGTATGAGGGGGTTTATCCCTGTATGCATAATCATTCAACCAAAAATTTCTCTTGATTTTCAAGGAGAAAAACTTTATGGACTTGCTCTTTTGAATCTCAAAATGGATGAAGAAATGGAAAGCACAAGCAGGAAGTAACCAAGTATCTCATAAGACAACAGTGAAGGAAAATAACAAATTCAATGATGTCTTTAGGGGGGACATCATAACAATCATGTAAACTTGATTGTTATTGACTAACAATACCCTACAGGAGTGTCACTATGGAAGAACTGATCCAACATTTATTCTTGACCAAAAATTGAAATCAAAATATGAAAATAAATAAATGTCATAACAGAATAAAACCACAAAATTTAGGACAACAAAAATAAAATGACAGAGTTGCAAAGCCGGAGGAAAACTACTAAAATGAAAGAATAATTGAAAACTGTTTTGAAAGAAAAATTGAAAAAACAGTAATAAAACTACCAAAAATGAAAACATAACTGAACTACTAATATACAGAACAATCCAAACAACGTCAAACTCTTCAAGTTGGTTCCACGTAGTGTTTTAAGTGAGAATTGTTAGTGCTATAGGAAAAAAATCTATCTTGTAAATCTTTTAGAATGTAAGAGTTTGTACCCAAGACAAAAGCGATCTTGAAAGGACCCAACCATAATTTTTGAAACTTTGAGACAATTGATCTTCCTTTAGAGTACATGATTAGATCATCAAGATAGATATGAATAATATTGTTGATCACATCGTCAGAAACTATTTGCACAACCCATTTTAATGTGACACTTGCATTGGATAAGCCAAAAGGAATACATTCATAAGAAAAGGTGCCCCAATGAGTAATAAGGGTGGTTTTATATTTATATTTCATTTTTACCTTGGTTTAATTGTAACCAAAAAAATCATCAAGTAAGGACGTCATCTATGACCCTGCAACTTGTTGCAAAATCATTTCCATATTAGGGAGAGGAAAGTGATCTTTTATACTATCCCAACTTGATGCACGAAAATCAACGCATAATCTGATCTGACCAGTTCTTTTTCGAATGGGAACCAAATTGGAAACCCATTCAAAATACTTGACCATAAAGATGATTCTACCCTTTAAGAGTTCTTCCAACGCCTTTCGAATAGTTTCTTCTAGGCAGGGTTGATAGGTCTTTGTTTTTTCCTACTCGGTTTTATGCCCTCCTTGATGGGAATGACATATTATATAAGAGTGGGATCAAAACCATGAATATCCTCATAAGACAAAGAAAAAACATCTTGAAATCCACCAAGTAGTCTGACAAACTTCATTCTTTCTTCATTAGAACATTTGGCACCTATTTTAACATTCTTTGGAGACTCGGGTGTCCAATGTTCAAGGAGATGGTTTCACCCACCTTCCTTTTCGACTCCTCTTCTTTATGTTTCTCTTTATTGCCTACATCACTCGATGAAAATGAACTCTCTAGAGGAGTCAAGCCCTTAGGAATCTTGTTATCTTCCATGGATATATTTTCCTTGGGATTATAAGGTTCATTTTGAATGAAAGAACAAATGCTCTCATCTCTAGGGAAGACCTGTCATGATTCTATATTGTCAGGGATATGTGGATGATATAGAGATTGAAAAGTATAATCAAGTCTATGTGGTAGAAGTTGCTGATTAGGAGAGGCTACAAAAACATCTAACCGATCAGCCATTGAGTTCAATTCCCTCTTAACATGAGTAATGTTGAAAGATACTAGGTTCGAGATAAGTGCCCAAACAACTTGGGTGTAGTGTTTCATCAAATTGTTGCTAGGAGAGTGTATCTTACGTACAAGGTTCACAACAAGCTCAGAATCCCCCAAAACCGTAAGGTGACCACAACCCATATTATAGGCATTTTCAATGCCTAATAATAAAGCTTCGAATTCAGTGACATTGTTTGTGCAAGCAAAATCTAACCTATAAGAAAAGTTATGAATTTTCCCCACAGGAGAGTACAAGATAATGCCAACTCCGTTACCTTCATTAGAGAAAGAAACATCAAATTTCATATGCCACATACTATCATCTAAGTTGATTTGTTCCAAGGGAGTGTTATACTCCTCGAAAAATATGGAATACACCCCTAGGTCCTCTTCGATATAATTCAAATTAGGTTGTGGAACACTTTCTATGTAAGGTGAAATCCTTCCCTCTCTAAGGACTATGATGTTTTTACCATTATGAGGAATGGATAAGTGTGTCCCATCGAGTGAGAGGTATCCACCCATCAAAGCTTGCCAATCTCTTCCTAAGATGATTGAGTAGTTTCTTACTAGCATATCAATTGCCTGAATATTAAGGGTTGTCCTTATTTCAGGGTGTGCGCACAAAACGAAGGTCACATCTTTGATTTCACCTATGGCAGTTTGTTGTAGACTATTATAAGAGAGCATGATTCTGGCATTTTTATTTGTACAAGAAAATCCTAGCTCTTCCATAATAATCTTCGACAGTACACTTGGGCCTGAACCGCCATCAATGAGGCAACAATGGGAAGTCTTATCCATAATCTTTACATAAATATAAAAAGGGGTATTTTTTATAGGGTATCTAAAGTTATGTACACCTACTTTATTTACATACGAATCCTCTTCATTTACCTCTTCAAAGAGGTTGGCTACAACGTAAGATTTTGCTTCCATGAATTGTTTTGAATGCCTCTTTTGTTCAGGGACGACAACCATGTCCAGAAGGGTTACATCTGATTTGATGTTGGCCAACTGATTTAGAATATTGTATTTGGAAGAGGGGAGAGGGAAGGTAGTTCCTTGACTATCAGGAGCCTTAGGAACCTGAATAATAGCAGCTGGTGATGATGAGCTTGGGCTAGAAGAAATGCGGGGAGGATCATAGTTGCATTTGGGAGCATAGGATTTGTTCCTAGTATTAATGATCATGACATCTTCTGACTTTGCAAAATCTAGGAAAATGATGGTAGTTTCCGGTATTTTACCAAAGATCTTATCTCTGGCACTCTGCTTTACCTCACATGTGGTTTCCTCGTGGTGTTCCTCACAAAAGTTACACCAACTATGAGGCATGATAAATTTAGGTTGAAAATTATTTTCATTTGGATTTCTAAAGGGGGGTGCAGAAGAGGATGAAGCTCCAGGGGTAAGAGGGGAGACATTTCCCTTTCGCTCATACACTATCATACGATTATTCATGTCTTGTACAAGCTGTAAGAGGGAGGACATGTCTATCTGTTTAACCAATTCTCCTTGAGGAAGACCTGTTCTTTCAAGCTGTTATTCATACTCTAAACAAGTATGCAGAGAAGAACTGAGGTTATCAATATATTTTTCCTCAAGCCTATGACAGTAAGGGGAAGGTAATGCATTATAATAATGCATGAAAGCAGCTTGGTTCTGAGGTCGAATGAGTTCAGGGATTTGATTGTATAACTTAGTGAAACACGAGTTAAAGGACTTAATGGTTTCACTATCCTTATAAGCGATGTTATTGTATTCTCGTAATTTCTTAGCTGGGATTTTGGATTGCCCATAGGTGTATTTGAACCAATATACTAACTCCTCCCAAGTAGACATAATATTGAGAGGAAGGTCAAATAAATCGGTCGCAGCCTTCCCTTCTAGGGAATTGACAACTAAGCACATGCAAGTATCGTTGTCATTGGCTCCTATGTTGCGACAAACATTAGAAAATGCCACCAAGTGTTCATTTGTAGTGACAATGTTATTCCTTGAAAACCTAGGAATATTATCTTTGAATTTAGGAAGTGGATGAGTAGCAGGTGCCAAGTTAAGAGGAGAGGAAACATGCCACGGTGTGGTTGTAGCATCTTCTTCAAATTGAAAAATCCCATACTTTTTAATGACTTTGGTGGGGTTGGTGGTAGATTGGATAGGGACTTGGTGACTATATAAGCTACCAATCACCGACGAAGTTGAATATTGAGATGAGGAAGAACCTCCAGTGCCACCAAAGCCACCACTAGATGCCATCTTGTGAATAATAGGTAAGGGAGAGAAATGAGAACTGAAAGAATCAGACAAGGTTCTCCATAGATCACTTTGTTGGGTTGATAACACAACGTTCCTTCTTCCTATTTCAGCAATAGGATTAATTTCATGTGATAAGCCTCTTCTTCTCCTAGAAACATGAGGGTCTAATGACATTAAAATAAGGTCAAAGATGAAGGAAAAAGAAAGTTATGGCTGATCCCTAGGCTGTCTATGTCTAGCTTCCCAACGTTCTTGGGCACTTATGTCTTGTTCAATTGCTGCCCATGAATGATTAAGCTCAACCTGAGTATTAGCAGTGTCTAAAATGGTGTTAAACAAATTTAAAGCAATGTTGGTATGATCTTGAAGACTGGGCTCAATATTAGGCTACCTTGCAGTAGGTACAGTCATTAAGAATGAAACAGTCAAAGAATCAATATCAGAAAAATAGATGTATTCAATGATAATCAAGCATAAAAATAAACCAGAGAGATATTGAAGATCTCTCCAGTATGGTCACCAAATAAATGTTGAGGAAAAGATATGAAATGATCTTACTCAAGAATTTTTAGATATTACTTGGCTAAAGAAAAATAGACGAGAATATCAACTTATAATTATAGCCATCAAAAATTGTTTCCTAATCCACAAGTATGGGTTACAAGTGCTTAGGCTGATTTTTTTTATAAATTAAAGGTTGCTGAAAAATTCAATATTTATGTAATTTTCTGAATATAACAGATGCATAAATAAATGTAAAGACAGAAGAAAAAATACCAAGTCAACAATCAACACAGATGAGACATAAATCAATCGTTTATTTCATTCCAATTTATCAAAAGAATCTTCCTCTTTACAAAATTCCCTGAGGAAGTTTGGACCAAAGTCAAATTTAGATGTCCCTGATGAAAACCATACAAAAGGAATTCTAATAGAAAGTAAAAAACTAAACTTTAAAAGCTGGATCAGCTTACCACAGATTGTTGCCCACTTGACTCTACACAATATCCTTTATCAGTCATGAAATTTAATTCACAAACATACAAGTCTACACAGACTATCCAAGATAGATTAACACCTCTGAAAAACAAGTGTCTGAATGATGTAATTCAGCCTTGAATCTTGCTGTCTACAATAGGAACATGCTATCATAAAAGTGAATTAGGCTTTCAATGAATTAAAGAATGAATGGAAATTGATTTATCTCAATAAAACTCAAGAGCATAACTTAGTATGCTTTCTCATTCTATTATCCTTTGTTCCTCCTTTTCTTTTTTCCTTTAAGCAATCATAATTAGTTGAAGTAGTTAAAATACCTCTTTAGTTAAGTTAACTAAAACTCAACCCAAATTTTTAGTTAAGGGGGAAATGTAATAAAATAATAATAAGGGTCTTTAATAAATAATAACTAGTAGGTGGGACCCCTTGTGACTCCCTTTAGTTTCTTTAACAAGCATAACACAACTAGTTAATCAATCAAACACATCCCTCCTTGTGGATCCCATCATCACTCTCATAATTTGACAATTTATATCAATGATAATTGAAACTATATCCAAAAATATAATATCCATATATCCAAAAAATAGTGTGTTGTCCAAAATTTCAGAAGTCAACTGTTCTCAACAATCAATAAATAAAAACACTTAAAACCCGTATTTTCCACTCTTGGAGGAAATCCTCCCCTTGTTGTTGTTGTCTCCCTTCGATTTCTCTGAATTTTCCTTAGGATGTGTGAAGCCTTTAGGCCTAATATCATTGATAACATGAGATCAATCATCTCTCAAATGCATGCTGGATGACAAAGATTTGGCAGAGTCATTTGAGGGAGAGAAGGGGGAAGAATTGGCTATTCCTATATTAGGAGCATGGTGGGCCTCAATTTTTAACCTTTTTCTTGCATGTTAAGACTGTACTAGTGAGTGGGTAGGGGCAACTTGGACAATTTTATTAATAGGTGGAGGAGAAGGTAGAGACAAGTTAGGCTAGCCACAATGTTGGGAGAATGTCGTGTGGACAATATCTTGCCATCCATCATTTTCAGGGACTTCAGGTTGTAATGAGACATGAGGGGGAACTAGGATACCAAGGACATGTAGGGCTTGGAAGGGAGGCCTTTCTGACCTAGGTTGGACCACTCCTTGTCCAATCCAGTTAAAAAATACAACTTGAAATAACTGGCTCAACTCTTGTGAGTCTGCTTCAAAATGTATAAAAAACCTTGGCCTTCTAGGGCCTCTATTCTAATTTCCTCTTCCTCTGTTACCCCGGCCATGGCTACCTCTGCTGAAAAAGCTCATTCATGTATGAATTAATTATTAGCAACTAGTTTCTTCAACAAAACATACATGACATCTCTTTAAATATGAAACAAATTTTGGCTCAACAACACATGAGACTCATGCAATCCAATCCATAAAAATCATTTAATACTTGTCAATAAGTAGGGGGTGAATAAGGGTTCAAGGATATGTGAGGGATTGTATTGAGAAAAAAGTGGTAAAATGAAGGGGATTAGATCATAATTACTGCTCAACAAATCATCAAACAATAAACTGTATTGTAAATAAAAAAATATCACTGTAACTTATCCTTGTGCCATCCTTTAACTATAGTAATACAGATTTTCATTTAACTATAATTTAATTTTAATAAAAGGGAGTGGATAGTGAATATGGGGAGGTGAGGGGAATTTTAATGTGCAAAAAAGTGAGAGAATGGTAGGGAAAAAATGAATACTGTTCATAAAAAATTAAGTAATCCATAAAAACAACTCCATACTCCATACAAAACACCAATACCAATTCAATAATTACTGTGTGTCAAAACTGTTCACTGTTCCTCATTCAATTTCTTCAAAACTTCTCAATTAACACAGTCTGTACTCATAATCAAACAACTTCCAACAATCCTGTTAAGAGAAGTGTTTGGTCTCTAATTTATTTCCTTTCATTTAAAGAATAAAAAGAAAACACACAACAATATTGTCCCACCTCTATCCATAATACATTGCTTATAAAAATATCATACATTATCCATAAATTCACAAGCAACCAATTTAAACATATGCCCATGTCCTTTTCCAAATTGAACA
>JZKD02S0950570.1:120071-142713 GCA_000966675.3 Picea glauca
ATCAGAAATGAAAGGAACCTAATGCATATATAAGAAGGTTATAACAATCAAATATGACACATACCATGATACCTCAGACCAATTACCTCATGGAGAAAGAGTCCTCTCTGATGCAGGCCCAGGCCAGTGGTGATGGAAACTGCCACTGCTGACAGGACAATTCTAACAAAGAAGAAGAAAGATGGGCCCTCCAGGGCCATGCTCAAGTCAATCCTTCTCTCGGTACTCCATGTCTAGGACCATGTGGGCCTTGAGACATGATCTCCTAGTTATCGCTAGATATTGGGGATAAAAAGTACGAATCTCTTGCTTGTAGAATTAAACTATGCGGTAACCCAGAAGTTATTTATTACTATTATTCATGAAATAAACAATTTTAGGCACTAAATTATCGGATATTCCCCATATTGATCACACAACTATTAAATATTTAATGAACAAACCAATCATCAATGGATGGGTCACTAGATGGTTGCTTTTATTGCAATAATTTGATATTACCATCCTAGATAAACCAAGAAAAGATAACGTAGTGGCCAACTTTCTTTCTAGAATAATATCTCATGAACATGAACCTCGAGTAGAAGATTTCTTTGCAGATGAACATATCTTTGTAATATCTACTAACTCACCTTGGTTTGTAGATATTGCTAAATTTTTGGCTGCAAGAAATATTCTGCATCATCTGACTCCCAAAGAATGATAAAGCATCGTCAGGAAAAGTGGAATTTTTTCTTGGATTTATGACTGCCTCTTCTACATTGGGCCTGATTTTATTATTAAAATATCTGTACGAGAAAATGAAGTCCATGAGATACTAAAATCCCGTCATGATGGGCCATGTGGGGGCCATTTTGCAAATAAAAGGACTGGGTACAAGGTCAAATATACCCTTGATGCTTTTACAGGCATATTGTGAGGTACTTTAAGGATTTTTATAATTGATGTATCTCAAAAAACATTGATTACAAAAGGTTAAGTTATAAAGGATGGTGTGGTCTAGAGATGACAAGTTATTTTGTTATATAGTTCACCACATATACAAAAGTTTTGGTTCTACATATGTTGCTACATTCATATATGGAATCATTCGTTCTATAAAGGTGACATGTTGAAATCAAAGGGTCGATATTTTAAAGTTTTCACTGCATATAGTATAACATATGAACTTAACGTTCATATTATCAACCACCTCATAGATATACCATAACACCGAATATTGAATATATATGTTGGTTATATCATTCATGTGCTTTCAATGTGGTTTTAATTGTGAACATTAGATGTGAGGTTGATGTGAAATTTCGGCCGTCGTTTGAGTTGGTGGTGTTATGTATCTTTTGGTGAAGTATATGGCATGTGAGCATATGCATATTTGGAAGTATCTTGGAATTGTGATTGGTTGATGATATCAGTGGAATCTGAGATGGATTGGAAGGTTAACGTTTTGGGGAATGTGACACCCCATGCATTCAATGCATGGGATGTAAGAATTCATGCATTGAGGTATACCAACTTTCGTTGGGGTTTTTGAATTTCATTTTTGTTTTTACATTGGTAAGTGATGCCCCTGTTCCAAGCTCGACTATAGTGGTGGTGTTAACTAAAGATTTTTTTTTCGGAAGTGTTTAAGTGTCAAAGAGAGGTATGCTTCTCTAGCTTGTTCCCATAAAAAAACACCTTTATTTTTGCAGCAAATGGTTTTGGAATAACTCTACTTGATTGGTTATAAGTGTGCTTTTTATTTTTGTCTTCTTGGGCTTGTATTTGTTTTTCCAAAAAAATATTCTTCATTGTCTTATCACTCTAGTTCTTACCCTCATTTCGGAAGCTACTATCTCAAGGTCCCAACTTTGTGAGTTCATTGTATATGGTTTTTTTGGCTCGATATAGCCTTTTTCCTTCTCTGTAGCAGTCTTGTATCTCATCCATCAGTATTTGAAACCTTCAATGAAAATGAAAAAGGACTTGAGGGTTTTACTCTGTATGTATATTGATTTCTTTGAAGGGTTTTGAGCACGAGTATTTAAAGACTTCCCCCTAATTATTTTTGACCATGCATTGTAAGTGAGCCTTGAAACTAATCACGTCATGGGTTTTATTTGTATTTCCAATTCGATTTCTGTTGCTTCATACTCTAAGGTTCGGGAAATATTTGGTTGTTGGATAATTTCTGGTCCTACACATAACACAGATTTTTTTGGAAGCTCAAGCTTATACGAGTACTGAAAAATTCATTACCTTTGTTTTCCATAAACAAAAATATGAAGGTTGACATGTTTTGAAACAAAGAAAAGTAATTCCACCCAATATCGAACACATGTATTTAAAGGGTCATTCTACAGTACTGCTTGACCCCGTGTCATTAATGGTTTCCCTGGATGTTGGTTGGTTTGATTTTAAAAACCCTATCATAGGAATTGAAGAATCCTTTTCTTGTATTGTTTTATTGCTAGCTCCATAAGTTTTTTAAAAACCATTTACATGAAAGAAAGACACCTTGTTTTGAATTCAGACTGTTGAGAATTTTGAATGTTTTTTTTTGGCTGATATCTTGTTTCGTTACATAGAAAGTTGATATAATTGTCAAGAAAATTTAAAGGGTGGTATGCGAACCAAGTTCAAACTCTCATGGGTTTTGATAAGTAAGTTTGACCTATGCATGTAATATTTTAAGGACTTTTTCACCAAGCTCAATTGATAAATAAGGGTTTAATATTTTATATTTTTATGGCTTATCTAGAAATAATAAAAACGAAAACACGACAATATGCCATTAAGTTTTCGAGATAGTGGTATTGGTTTTATTGACATAATAAATGTTATAACCCTTGTTGTATGATAAATTGATGATTATTGAAGATTTCATGTAGAGGTTAGACTGTCTGTACATAAATATTTAGTTTGAAATTTTGGTTATTATTCTCGGCACAAATATTTGAACTAAAAGGAAATATAACTCATATTATTTTGAAAATTGGGGTGTTTCTATTTCTGCATATATGACCAAATCCCTCATACTTCCACTTTCTATTCATTATTCCTTAAGTCCCAATTACATATATCATTTTAAAATTTCATCTTTCCTTCCCCTGTTGTATGAAAATAAGAAATGTTTTCTCTATCAGTTTGATATGGATTTTTGATAGCAGAGGTATAATTTGATCAATAAAAAATTGTAATCAAGGGAAGAATTTGAAGAGACATATTACAGGGTGATTGTTTTAAATGGATTTTGTTGATAAAATCATGGTTGATTATTCAGGGCCAATTCCCTCATACTCTCATTTTACATGAATAATTTCCAGTTCGAAAATTCCATTTTCATTATAATCCATATTTCTTCCCCCTGATACATAAGTAATTTCTTTGGATAGTGGATATGTTAACAATAATGAAGAGATGTTTGACATGACATGAATGGGATGATTGTTGGTAGGAAATTGGATTTTCCAACATGGTTGATGATGGACGTGTTATTGTTTTGAACATCTGACATTACTCTCCTTTTCATTTATTTCACTTTCCATACATTACAAAGCCCCTTACTTTCCCGAATTACATTAGAATTATGATGTTCTTAAATAACGACACCAATTGTATGAGGTGATGAAGTATTTCAAAGAAGAGATGAAAGTTTGTCTTGAAAGTTATCCTTTCCCTTTTATCCTTGGTTGTATGTATGCTTGTTTGTTGATCGAGTCAACGTTATTTTAAAACTATATCAATGCAAATAGTATTTGATGATTCACTTGCTATTGTATGCATACTCTAATTTATATTTATACTTAATAAATTATATTATTCAGTAGACTCAGCCATGGAAGAGGAAGAAGGAAAAATGATTTTTGGCAGGGGGAAATAAAAGACTTCGATTTTCCATTGATTTTGCTGTTGATTCTAAAGATTTTAATCAACTCTTACAGACTGTATTTTTAAAATTAGCTGGGAAAACATATTTTTGACCTCCTCCTCCACATGTATAACCACCTTTGCACCCTCAACCTAGCATCTTTGGTATACTAGTTGAGCCACATGTGTCTTTTCCACTCTAGGTTCCAGTCAATGATGGCTGGAATGATATTGTACATCCTCCTTCCCCTCATGTTGGAGGATGGCAAAAACTTTATTTATCGTTGCCACCACCACCTCCTCTTAAGCAACCTACTCAACCTACTGATTCTATTGTTTCATATGAATTTCCAAAAACTTTCAAAGCCCAAGAACCAGAGCCTAGCAAAGTAAAATAACCTACCCATTCTATTGACTCCAACCAATCTTTAGCATCCTCATACTCCATCACTTCACTTTCACAACACCATTAACATGAAGATGGAAACACCCCTTTTGAATATATGCACCTAGAAGCATCAACAATTAAAGGTAACATGCCTCTTAAGGAAAATTCACATATTCCTAAGGTAACAAAATCAAAGGAAAGTGGACATATATAGGAAAACTGCTTCACAGAAAAAATATCATTTCTTATTTTATGATGTTATTTTTGTAACATCCCGCTCTACTAAGCACACTATTATGGACTTATTCTTTGAGGACACTTGCTTGCAAGTGATCCAGGTATGGTACATTGTGATTTCATTCAGATTATGGGTTATATATGATTATGTTGAGGTGTTATGGCTTATTGATTTATTGATGTATATATTGACAGATTCTTTTGACGAGTCGTCCTAAGTGTGCAGGACACATTACAGGTTAAGGATGTTGATGGCATCGATGGATTCCCCTGGAATCTGGATTGAGTCAGGGAGTGGATTGTATTTATTGATTATTTCATTTCATGAACATATGTTGTATGATTGATTATAGTATGATTTATGTATATGAAATTATTGATAGTGTTTTTGTTAGTGGATGCAAGCTTGATGATGCTTGCTAATCCAAATCACATAAGGAGTAGAGGGACCATGCACATAAACCAAACATTTGAGGGAGAGGTGTGAAAACATCCTTGTCGCATCCTACTAGCACTCCCATCGTGGTATGAACTGTAGGTTAGCAATTACCTAGTTCGAGAGGTCCACGATGCCATGAGGGCAAACTGAGACAATCACTCACAAAGATTTCTAAGGAGAGTGCAATAAGTTCGAGTCCTTATTCCTTAGAATCCCTTAGTCTCTCACAAGGTCGACCGAGTGGAGTGTTGACTCCAGGGGTCGGACAACTTCAAAAACAAGTCTAAGGTGAGTGGCACCCTTGGAGCACAGAGGTGCATCTTGAAGGGCACATCGCATAATTAAACTTAAGTCAATAAATCTAGATGGCCTACAAAACATTAAAATATTATACCTTGTTGGATTAAATAATTAATTAAATGATAGATTATTAGTTAAAAAAATTAACAAGAGTCTAAGCCTAAGTATAAGATCTCGCCTAAGTCTAAGTTTAAATTAGGGACTAATTAAAATATTAAATTTGGGATAAATCAAAATCTAGGAAAAGTGGGAAAAATATAAATATTGAATAAAATGCATGTGTGTGTATGAATTTAATAAAAATGAATTTTTAACTAGAATTAAATAATAAATTGAGATGTTTCTTGTACATAGAATAGAATCTAGAGTCAAACTACACTAGTCTAACTAGAAGAAGACTCCTAATTAAACTCTAACTAAGATCTAGTTAGGGGACACCCCTTAAATGAGAATCCGGGGAACAAAGGGACACCTAGTAGTGAAAGTAAGAACACATTAAGGATTGTGAGGGATTTTGACCTTTTAAATAAAATAAAAATGGTAAATACTGGTGTAAATTGGGGAGATTGTGACACGTGTGTGAGTGAGTAATCCAATTTAAAATTAACTAAAAAGTTAATTACCTGTCCATGAGGACATGTGTCAATGAAGAAAAGTCTATTAAAAACAAATTCTAGAGAAGGGAAAAGGATCTGATTTTTTGAGCATTGTTATGTTGCCAAATTTTTATTGGACTCTGTTTTACTTGTGAGAGTTGGGATACCAAGCTTGTAAAAAGAGTGGAAGATCTTACTTGTGAGGGAAAGTCTTGGAGCTATTATTGTTGGTTTCTTGTGTGTGGCCCCTTTGTGGCTTGGGGGGCTAACGGGGAATAAGAGTACCTATAGCATTGGATAGGAGGTACCAGTGAATTCTCTGTGATTAGAAATCAAAGGAAAGGAAGGAGCGCAAGACTTTGAAGGCATATTCATTAAAAAATAATTCATTGGTTTTGGTATTTTTATATTCTAACTTTTATTCCTAGCATTAGGGTAGTTATATGTTAGACTGAAAGGACATTGTAGAACATTGGAAAGAATGGAATCCAATTGTTA
The DNA here is from genome assembly GCA_000966675.3 of Picea glauca. Taxonomy (NCBI): domain Eukaryota; kingdom Viridiplantae; phylum Streptophyta; class Pinopsida; order Pinales; family Pinaceae; genus Picea; species Picea glauca. Next base: position 126,382 of record JZKD02S0950570.1, read on the forward strand.
TGATTTTTGTCAACAAATATTAGTTCAGGGATTATATTTTTAAAATTTCAATTTCTGCCAATCGGATAATAATTATAGTGTTTTTTATTTTAAATTTTGATGTAATGTTGAATGTTTTCTCCTCTCTATTTTGGAATGGATTGATCCTCATTATGGAATTAGAATTCAAATTGAGTATTTTCTTGTTCAAAAGTTTATACCTTATCCCTCTTTGAAGTTTAATGATAGAGTCTTTAGTTAAGAATATTTAGAAATTTAACAGTGCATTGTTCGCTGGTAAACCAGGTTATTAGTTCCAACATTTTATTACGAGTCTTTGTTCAATTTCATTCTAATCCAAATAAATTCATCTGATAGGATCTCGGTTGAACTTCAGTCTAGGTCCAAAACTGTGTCATTTTCTTGTTGAATCTTTTGTCAATTCAATTTCATTGTAGTATGATCTCTTTTGAATTTTGTGAAATCCAGATTTATATCGTTCTCTTTCTCTATCGAATTTGTTGATATATCTGAAGTAGGTAGTATGAGTGTCTGTGCTAATTTTTAGATAAATCCAAAATGCTCGGGACAGAGGGAAACCTGTTAAAGTCTCTGAAATTTGACTTTTAGTATGTAGCGCATTAGCCCTCTTTCCTTGATAAGTTATATATGTGACCATGGTCCAGAACCTAAGGGTTAACCAAAAGTGGGTGCTACTCGGAGCTCCAGAACTTCGGTGCTCCGAAGGTTTTTAACTCCAACACTCATGTTCACCTGAAGTGCTATCGACCGAATTCAGCCATAAGATGAGTTGACCAACAGTTGTAGGTTAACCTTACACTTCCATCATCTTCATTAACCTTTAAGAACTTAATTGAATGACTCGAAATTATTATCCCCATGCGATAATCTACGATGGAGATCCATTGCGGAACTCCAGGCTTCAGGGTTTTCTCCGCTTCATAACTTGAAACTATTTCACCAGGATCATCGAACCTCCGAAGGAATAAGAGATCTAACAGTTTACACTCCTCCTCAAATCAATGGTTTTTGTCCACTATGGAGTTCAAAAACTCTAGGAGTTCCTCACTATTTGCAAACAACAACGCCTTTCCTCCAGAGAGCCGAACTCATGAACCTCCGAAGGACAAAAGTTTAGAGTTCTTACATATCTAACGGTCCTCAATCATTTTCTAGATCTATGGCTGACCTTCACTTTGGGATTTTGGAAGTCTGGGGTGATATTAATATTTAGCACCTACACCTTAACTTAGACGGAGATCCAAATCCTGAATATATTAGAGATATATGACCCCCATCCTTCCATAAACTGACAAACAATATTTACTCCAGACTTCGGGACTCTAGGAGTTCCTTAACCCTTAACCTCATGACTCTAATTCTGTCGAAGTGTTGAATTACCAAATCGCTGAAAAATAAAATGAGGGCTCACAGATCTAACAACCCATGATCAATCATCAGATCTACGATGGTCCTTCACTCTGCGACTTCAGAGCTTCGGGGTTGCTTAAATATTTACAGTCACAAACCTAACTCTCTAAATCTCTGAACTCTTGAGTATCCAACGACTAGTATTCACTCACCGATCTACAGTGTAGTTACACTTCACAACATTGGGATTCAGGGCTCTCTTAAAGTATATAACTCAGATCTTCTAAAGTGGTGAAGCCCGAAGGTGTCGAGGTTTTTGAGTGCGCTACTCCTGTTTAATCAGGTGGTTGTGGGGATTCCGACTCCTCACGATCAAATCCCATCCTTTAGTGTCTTCAAAGGAATTTCAACTTTTGAATTCCTCACCGAACCTTGTAAACGATTTCTCTCCTGAGATTCTCCTTCTAAAATTTTAAGGCCTCCGCCCACCTTGAGTAGCCTCTGTGCACCATACATTGTTCCTTCTGAACTTTGGGACTTCATGGGGACCTTCTACACATTTTTGGAGTTGGTTCTAGAAATATTTTTACCGTGGCACCCAAAAGAGAAAATTCAGGGTTCTTACAAATTTCTAACTATTTCTTAGAATAGAATTTTGCGTGATTGCAGAAGTTTTTCATCACAGTATATGTTATCTTAGGAATTACAAAGTGTACTTATGATTCCATCTTGTTTGTGAGATCTATTCTCTTCTCTTCTTTTTCTCCTTTTAATTGTTGTGATTATATATATCTACCTACATGGTTGTACCATGGAGGGTTGCCACACTTTTCCAAATAAACTTGAGTAAGGTTGAAATTGTCATTTTTAATAGGTTTCCTATTAAAGGTCTTTGTTTTACTGTTTAAGTTTATGTATTGATTTTATTGAATTTATTCCTATCCTTAAATGAGTAAGATGATGAATTATTGTAATAGTATGGATTTTTGTTATGAAGTGGTGGCCATGTTAACAGATTTCCGTGTTGAAGGAAATGTAGTTAAGAATACTGGAAATCATAGTTAAACTTGGGAATGGATTGAAGATATGGGAATTAGATACTTCCTTGTTCCTCAAAACAATTGCGAGTATTGAGACCTTAAATGGTCAAAATCAATCAGATGAATCCTCGACTTGAGCATATATTATGTGTCTTGGAGGTCCCAACCTTGCAGGTAGATTGGATGGGTAGATATTTTTGATTGCTTTGTATGATGATTTTTCTGTTAGAAGTAATGACATTGTGTGATGAAACTGGTTGTGGTTGATCTTGGATAATCGTGATGTTGTACTCTGGTTGTATGTGATGTTATGTGATATGGAAGATCCCTAATATATTAATTTGTATCTAAATTTATTTGTGCAATGAGATGAATGAAATAGAATGTGTAATTCTGAAGTATGTTAATATCATGTTTCACTTGTTCAAATGATGTTTTATTTATGTTTCAAAAATAAAAGAAAAGAAACGTCTCTTACTGTTCTCAATTACTTTTATGACGTAACAGAGGGGTTGTTACATATGGTATTAGAGTGGGTTTAACCATGCGACATTGGATCATTACGCCATCCATTGTGTTAAACTAAATGATTGATTTAGATCGCTAAAAAAAATATGAAATTGTTCTTGTAGGTAATCATGGTTAGAGGATGCAGGGGAAGTAGATGATGTGGTTTTGGAGGAAGAGGTGTGACACCTATGATAGTACCCACGCCAGAAGGGTCTAACCCCCAGGGAGATGAGTAGAATAGTTAGCCAGAATAGGTTGATGTGGGACATGTGGTAGGTTTGATGAGATACTTCTAAATGATGTCTGAGGAATTGATTAAACTCCTGGATTGAGATGAAGGAAGAATGTTTGTACCCAATGAGGGTTCATAGTGTGCTCTGTCTGGTAGTGATAGTATGCACAAAGAAATCAAGAAGGTGAAGTTTCCCGAGTTCATGGGTGCCACGTATGGCTTAGCCGCGAGGGCATGATTGGAGAATATGGTGATGTGCTTCTCACTTTGTGATTACACCTCCAACATGAAAGTACACATGGCAGTATTTCAGCTGAAGGGGAGTGATTATATATGGTGGATGACACTCCTACCTCAGCTAAACATGGTCGTTGAATATGTGTCATGGGAACGGTTCCGAGAGAGGTACTTGTATGAGGAATTCATTGAGCGTCATATTAATGATTTCAACGCCTTACGACAGGGTAGTCATATGGTGCTAGAGTATGAGGCTATATTCATCGATTTACTTAGGTATGATCCACATCTGAACACACATAAGTTAAAAGTCAAAAAGTTTTTTTTTGTCCCTAAATTCAACATTTGTGCAAAGATACAGATCCTAATGCCTTAGTATTTACACAATGTAGTTCATAAGGCCCTCATAGATGAGGAAGAGATGAACAACGGAGGTCAGGGAAGAAATCCTTCTAGTTAGGGTGTACCGACGACATTGGGTGCCCAGAAGCACCAGACACCAGCCAGACAAGATTTAGGGCATTGAGATACGTCTAGAGGACCTATGTTCATGACACCATGGTGAAAAAATCCTTAGTAGAGGACTACTTATAGAGGACCACCACAACAACAACAACAATTTAGGCCTATTCAACAGAACAGACTGAGATCACAGGTTGTTATACCGACAACTTCTACTTCAAGGACTAGGAGCATTGGACCAAGACTGGATGTTGGACATGTGGTGAGCCACATTACCAACAAGACTATTCGATTGAGAATGATAGAATAACTGGATCATATGGACCCACTATAGTTGGAGATTTGGGCAAGGCCCACATGATACATGTAGTGGTGAAAAACCACCATAATGAGCACTAGTCTACTATGCTAGAGATGTCAGGTACAATTGTAGACCAGAATTAAATTATATTGATAGATCCAGGTAGTATAGGAGATTTATCTCTAGTGCAACGCTGAAGAGAATTAAGGTAAAGGTAGTCGCACAGGATGAGTTCAAATATGTAGAAATGGCATCAGGTGCCAAACAAAAGGTTGGAGGAAAGGTTACAGACTGTAGCCTTACCTTGGGAGACTTTGTGACAATGGTAGATCTTTATGTCATGATCTTAGGATATTATGACATAGTGATTGGTATGGATTAGTTGGAATCACATAATGCGATACTTAACTATAATACAAAAAGGTTAAGTTTGACGGATGATTTGGGACAAAGTAGAGTGATTGTAGGAAGAAACCAGGGAGTGTCCTTGAGATTTATTTATTCCCTACAATTGCAAAAGAGTATGTGCAAGGGATGCAATTTATATGAAATATTAGCACTGAATGAAAAGGGAGAGGTGGAGGGACTAGAAAACCTTCTTGTAGTACAAGATTTTGCAGATGTATTTCCAGAAGAGTTACCAAGTTTACTGCCCAAAAGAGAGTTGGAGTTTACAATCGACTTGAAACTTGGAACTGAACTGATAGCGAGAATGCCTTACTGGATGTCCACACCTGAATTGCAGGAGTTGAAAATTCAATTGAAGGAGTTGTTGGATTTGGGACTGATACATCCGAGTGTATCACCGTTTGGTGCACCAATGATCTTTGTTAGAAAGAAGGATGGATCGTGGAGGATTTGCATTGAATACTGTCAACTAAAAAGATACGATCAAGAACCAATATCCTTTGCCAAGGATTGATGATTTATTTGATCAAATGAAAGGAGTGACAATGTTTTCGAATATTTACATGAGATCAGGATATCACTAGTTACAGATTAAAGAGGAATATATCCCTAAAACCACTTTCAAGATGAGATTTGGACACTATGAGTTTACAGTTTTACCGTTCAGTTTGACGAACGCCTCGGGGGTATTCATGAGTTTGATGAATGAGATGTTCTATGAATACTTGGACAAGTTTTTTCAAGTTTTTATTGATGAAATAATCATTTATTCTTATACGAGGAAGAGCATGATGAACACTTGAGATTGCTCCTATGGTGCCTAAGAGAAAACAAATTTTATGGGAAGCTATCAAAATACTCTTTTTACCAATCGAAGATTCATTATTTGGGAAATATCATATTTGGTGAAGGTATTGTTGTGGATCCAATGAAAGTAGAGGCTATTATGGAATGGCCAACATCGAAAAAAGTACAGTAAGTACACAATTTTATGGGTATAGCAGGATATTACTGACGATTCGTTGAATGCTTTTTGAAGATAACAATATTATCATTGAATTGCAGAATAAGAACAAGAAGTTCATATGGACTGAGAAATGCACAGAATAATTTAAAAATCTTAAGGAGTTGTTGACGACAATGCTGATACTGAAAGTACTCGACATGGACAAGGAATTCTTGGTATGCACAGATGCATCCAAGGAGGTTTTAGGAGGAGTTTTGATGCAAGACGATCGAGTGATTGCTTACATTTCAAGGAAATTGAGAAATCATGAAGAGAACTACACATTGCATGACCTGGAATTATTGGCAATTGTATATGCCTTGAGAGTTTGGAGACATTATCTAATTGGACGAAAATTTGAATTAAAGATAGATCATTGTGGATTGCAACATATTTTTACACAAAGTGACCTGAATGCATGACAAATGCGTTGATCATAATTAATTAGCGAATACGAATTTGAAATTACTTACATTAAAGGAACAGTGAACCGAGTGGCAGATGCATTGAGTTGGAGACAATACATATTTTTGGTATTACCTCTTAAGAAGAATCTTTGAGAAAAATATTCTAACTTTACAATTCGACGATGACTGGTATAAAGAAGTTAAGAATAATATTGGACAAGTTTCCATGAGGGTACTGAAGTATGAAGGTTATTCATGAAACGACGATGGATTGTTGATATTTAACTAAGAATTTACGTACTTCTTAACAACGAACTAAGACGTTTGATCTTGAGTGAAGCACATCGAGCAATATACATGGCTCATCTAGGGGTCACAAAGATGAAGGCATATCTTAAGACTTTATTCTTCTGGAAGGGCATGAAATTAGACATAATTGCTTACATGGAGAGATGTCTAGAATGTTAGCAAGTGAAGGTTGAACATAGACATCCAACAATATTGTTACAACCACATGCTATTCCAGAATCAAAATGGGAGGTCATTTCTATGGACTTTATCATTGGATTTCCACTAACATCAAGAAGGCATGACTCGATTTTTGTGGTATTTGACACTCTGATGAAGAGAGCACACTTTATTTCAGTACGTATGACGTATTAGGGAACAAGAATAGCTAGAGTATTTGTCAGCGAGATTGTAATACTTCATGGTGTACCAAGAAGGATCATATCTGATCGAGGATTGGTGTTTATAGGACGGTTTTGGACCTATTTCCAAGAGGCCTTGGGAACACAACTAAACTTTAGCACAACTTATCACTCAGAGACATAAGGGAAAATAGAAAGAACAAACCATATTTTGGAGGATATGTTACATATGTATGTAATGGACCAACAAAAATGTTGGGAATAATTATTACCACTAGTACAGTTTGCATACAATAACAACTATCAAAGTACAATTAAGATGGCATCGTTTGAGTTTCTTTATGGGCGACTGTGTCAAACAATGTTGAGTTGGGATTGACTCGAGGACAGGGTTTTGGTAGGACCAAAAGTAATTCAAGAAATGGAAGAACAAATGCAATTGATAAGACATAGGATTAAGGAAACACATGATAGACAAAAGAGTTATGTTGATGCACATCACATTGACCACAATTATGAAGTTGGAGACAAAGTCTTCTTGCGAGTAAAATCACACAAGAGTTTGATCAAGTTTGGAAAGGGTGCTAAAATATATCCTAGATTTGTGGGACCCTTCGAAGTAGTGGAAAAGAAAGGACTCATGGCTTATGGACTAGCCTTGCCTGATTCTTTGAGGCATATGCACGACGTATTTCATGTATCTATTTTGAGACATTATATTAGTGACCCTTCACATGTTATTGACATGAGTTCCTTGCAGGTGTCGAACAAGGTGATCTCATGGTAGATCCAATCCACATTCTAGACCATCTCATTCGATAGCTATGACGTCGAACACTCGATCAGGTCAAGCTCCAATGGGACAATTATAGTCCACACTTGGGTACCTAGGAGGATGCATACGAGATGTGTCGACAATTTCCTTACTTGTTTGATAGATTAGACATATAGATCTATGTCATAGACATTTATTACTTTCTTTTGTATATACTGTACAAAATTTAGGATGAAGTTTAAAATAAGAGGGGGTGTATGTAACATCCCTCTCTACTGAGAACACTATTATGGACTTATTCTTTGAGGACACTTGCTTGCAAGTGATCCGGGTATGGTACATTGTGATTTCATTCAAATTATGGGTTATATATGATGATGTTGAGGTGTTATGGCTTATTGATTTAATGATGTATATATATTGACATATGCTTTTGACGAGTCATCCTAAGTGTGCAGAAAACATGATAGGTTAAGGATGTTGATGGAATCGATGGATTTCCTTGGAATTCAGATTGATTCAGGGAGTGTATTGTATTTATTGAGTATTTCATTTCACACACATATGCTGTATGATTGATTATAGTATGATTTATGAATATGGAATTATTAACAGTGTTTATTTCAATGGATGAAGGCTTGCTGATGCTTACTAATCTGATTCACATAAGGAGTAGAGGGGCCATGCACATAAACCAAACATTTGAGGGAGAGGTGTGACAATGTCCCTGTCACAGCCTACTAGAACTCCCACCGTGGTCTGAACTATAGGTTAATTATTACCTAGTTTGAGAGGTCCACGATGTCGTGAGGGAAGACTGAGACAGTCGCTCATGACAATTTCTAAGGAGCGTGCAATAAGGTGGAGTCTGTATTCCTTATAAGCCCTTAGTATCTCACAAGGTTGACCAAGTGGAGTGTTGACTCCAAGGGTCAGACAACTTCCAAAACAAGTCTAAGGCGAGTGGCACCCTTGGATCATGGAGGTGCGTCTTGAAGGGTATGCAACATAATTAAACTTAAGTCAATAAATCTAGATGGACTAGAAAACATTGAAATATTAGACCTTGTTGGATTAACTAATTAATTAAATGATAGATTATTAGTTGAAAAACCTAACAAGAGTCTAAGCCTAAGTCTAAGATCTGTCCTAAGTCTAAGTTTAAATTGGGGACTAATTAAAATATTAAATTTGGGATAAATATAATTCTAGGAAAAGTGGGAAAAATATAAAGATTGAATAAAATGCACATGTGTGTATGAATTTACTAAAAATAATTTTTTAAATAGAATTAAATAATAACTTGAGAGGATGGTTGTACCTAGAATATAATCTAGAGTCAAACTACACTAGTCTAACTAGAAGAAGACTCCTAATTATAATTTAACTAAGATCTAGTTAGGAGACACCTCTTAAACAAGAATTTGGGGAACAAAGGGACACCTAGGATTGAAAATAGGAACACATTGAGGATTGTGAGGGATTTTGACCTTTTAAATAAAATAAAAATGGTAAATACTGGTGTAACTTGGGGAGATTGTGACAAGTGTGTGAGTGAGTAATCCAAATTAAAATTAACTAAAAAGTTAATTACCTGTGCATGAGGACATGTGTCAATGAAGAAAAGTCTATAAAAACAAATTCTGAGCATTGTTAAGATGCCAAATTTTTATTGGACTGTGTTTTACTTGTGAGAGTTGGGATACCAATCCTGTAAAATGAGTGGGTTTTCTTCCTTGTGAGGGAAAGTGTTGGAGATATTATTGTTGGTTTCTTGTGTGTGGCCCCTTTGTGGGTCAGGGGGAAAAGGGGTAAGAAGAGTATCCCTAGCATTAGCTGGGAGGTACCAGTGAAGTCTTTGTGATTAACAAGAAAAGGAAAGGAAGGAGTGGAAGAATTTGAAGGCATCTTCATTAAGAAATAATTCATTAGTTTTGGTATTTTTGTATTCTGAATTTTATTCCTAGCATTAGGGTAGTTTTATGTTAGACTGATAAGACCACTATAGAAACATTGTAAATCCAGGAAGCCAATTGTTATGATTACTGTCAATGAATATTAGTTTAGGGTTTATATTTTTAAAATTTCAATTTCTACCAATCGGATAATAATTACAGTGTTTTTATTTTAAATTCCAATGCAATGCCAAACATTTTCCACTCTCTATTTTGGAATGGCTTGATCCTCATTGTGGAATTAGAATTCATATTGAGTATGGTCTTGTTCAAAATTTTATACCTTATCCTTGTTTGAAGTTGAATGATAGATTCTTTAGTTGAGATTATTTAGAAATTTAACAGTGCATTGTTCGCTGGTAAACCAGGTTATTAGTTCCAAAATTTTGTTATGAGTCTTTGTTCAATTTCATTCTAATCCAAACAAATTCATCTGATGGGATCTTAGTCGAACTTCAGTCTAGGTTTGAAACTATGTCATTTTCTTGTTGAAGATTTTGTCAATTCAATTTCTTTGTAGTATGATCTCTGTTGAATTTCTTCAAATATGGATTTATATCGTGATTTTCCTCTGTCAAATTTGTTGATATATCTGAAGTAGGTAGTATGAGTGTCTGTGCTAATGTTTAGATAAATCCAAAATCCTCGGGACTGAGGGAAACTTGTTAAAGTCTATGAAATTTGACTTTTAGTATGTAGTGCATTAGACCTCTTTCCTTGAAACGTTATACATGTGACCATGGGACAGAACCTAGGGCTAAGCAAAAGTGGGCGCTACTTGGAGCTTCGGAACTCTGGTGCTCCAGATGTTTTTAACTCCAACACTCTTGTTCACCTAGAGTGCTACCAACCGAATTTGGTCATAAGTTGAGTTGACCGGAAGTTGTAATTTGACCTTACTCTTCCATCATCTTTGTTAACCTTTAAGAACTTAATCAAACAATTGACAAAGATTCTCCCCATGTGAGAATCTATGGTGGAGATCCACTGCATAACTCCAGGTTTCGGGGTTTCCTCTGCTTCATAACTTGAAATTGTTTCACCTAGATTGCTGAACCTCCAAAGGACTCAGAGATATGATGGTTTACACTCCTCCTCAAATAAATGGTTTTTGTCCACTTTGGAGTTCAGAACTCCGGGAGTTCCTCACTATTTGCAAACAACTCTTTTTCTCTGGGGAGACAAAAGAAAGAACCTCTGAAGGACCAAACCTCTGATTTCTTACGTATCTATCGGTCCTCAATAATTTTCTATATCTATGGCTGACCTTCACTTTGGGACTTCGGAAGCCCGAGGTGATCTTAATCATTAGAACCTACACCTTAACTTAGCCAGAGAGATGAATCCAAACTAACTTAGATATATATGACCCACATCCTTCCATCAACTGACAGATAATATTTACTCCAGATTTCAGGACTCCAGGAGTCCCTTAACCCTTAACCTCATGACTCTAATTGTTCTGAAGTGATGAATTACCGAACCACTGAAAAAAAAAGAGGGCTTGTAGATCTAATGATCCATGATCGATCGCCATATCTACGACAATCCTTCACTCTGAGACTTCAGAGCTTTGGGGTTTCTTAACTCTTTACAGTCATGAACCAAACTCGTTGAATCCCCGAACTCTTCAGGATACAACAAATAGTATTCACTCACAGACATACAGTGTAGTTACACTTCTCAACTTTTGGCTTCATGGATCTCTTAAAGTATATAACTCAGATCTGTTGAAGTGGTGAAGCTCAAAGGTGTCGGGTTTTTTTTAGTGCACTACTCTTGTTTAATCAGACGATTGCAGGGATTTTGAATCCTCACGATTAGATCCCTTCCTTTAGTTTCTTCAAAGGAATTTCAACTTTTGAATTCCTCATTGAATTCTGTATGCACTTTCTCTCCTGAGCTTCATCCTTCTGAAAATTTAAGGCCTCTGCCCGCCTTGAGTAACCTTTATGCACCAGACGTTGTTCCTTCGAATTTTTGGGGCTTCATGGGGCCCATCTATGCATTTATGGAGTTGGTTATGGAAATGTTTGCATTGTGACGCCCAAAAGAGAAACTTCAGGGTTCTTACAAATTTGTAACTATTTCTCAGAATAGAATTTCGTGCGATTGTAGAAGTTTTTCATCAGAGTATCTGTTAGCTCAGGAAGTATAGAGTGTACTTATGGTTCCCTCTTGTTTTTGAGAGTTGTTCTTTTCTCTTCTTTTTCTCCTTTTAATTGTTGGGATTACAAATATCTACCTACATGGTTGTACCATGGAGGGTTGCCACACTTTTCCAAATAAACTTGAGTAAGGCTGAAACTATCATTTTTAATAGGTTGCCTGTTGAAGGTCTTTGTTTTACTATTTAAGTTTATGTATTTATTTTATTTAATTTCTTCCTATCCTTAAATGAGTAGGATGATGAATTATTGTAATAGTATGCATTTGTGTTATGAAGTGGTGACCATGTTACCAAATTTCTGTGTTGAAGGAAATGTAGTTAAGAATTTTGGAAATTATAGTTGAACTTGGGAATGGATTGAAGACATGGGAATTAGATACTTGTTCCTTAGAACAATTGCCAGTGTTGAGAACTTAAATGGTCAAAATCAATTGGATGAATCCTAGACTTGAGCGTTGATTATGTGTTTTGGAGGTCCTAACCTTGTAGGTATATTGGATGGGTAGATATTTTTGATTGCCTTGTATGATGATTTTTCTGTTAGAATTAATGACACTGTGTGATGAAACTGGTTGTGGTTGATATTGGATAATTGTGATGTTGTACTCTGGTTGTATGTGATGTTATGTGATATGGAAGATCCTTAATACATTGAAGTTGTATATAAATTTATTTGTGCAATGAGATGAATGAATTAGACTGCGTAATTCTGAAATTAATTTTAGGAAGTAACATAGGGGTGTTGATGCTTGAATACATTAGGACCGAAACGACAACCTCACGAGGATGTAAATCCTCCTGCGTTTTTATGGAGGTGGTACTCCTCTTAGATTTTCTTGAGATTTTAAATATTTAGAATGTGGGACTTGACAAAATCCTATTGTAGTAATTCAAAGAAACATAAATAGAGCGAGTAAATGAAAGGGATTTTTTTTTTTTTTATGGTTTTTCAAAGACAATTTCCCGAGAAAGGATCAGGAATCACACACATCACACATTTAAAATAAAATTTTTTTCCTCACATCCATCATAGTATAAGATAAAGATTTCTGATCACATAAAAACAAAAAAAAGAAGATGGTCCACATGCGCAAGAGAACTTTAACAGAGTGGATACATGGGTAGCTCAAATAAATATAATGATAGATCAACCTCAAATATTTTATCTTATGAAAACATGGTTACAAAGAACAATCGAGATTGTTCCCAAAGTATGGAATTTTCAAAAAATATATAGTCTATTACATATTCCTGAAAATGTAAATGCGTTTGTATTAAAGACTGGGATTGGGACTCCCAAGGACCATAAAGAAAATAAATACAAGAAATAATCTCTTTAGAGAGAAGATGGGGGGGGGGGTGGTTGCAGAATCAATAAGACTCGGTAAGAAGAAAAAGAAGTTATAAGTCTTCAGCTAAACCTTTCTAGTGAAAGAGGTGGAATAACTGGATGAAGGACTTGATAAAGAAAATAAGGATGTGATCAACATAAGCTTACTATGATGGTCACTCCTTTTTTCATTTGCTCATTGATATCCTTTTATTGTTTTCATCAAAGGTTACATGAACCATCTCAACTGCTTCTTGTCCTTCATTTGTCATCTTTTCGATAGCCTTCTTGAACCACTCCTTGATGTAACCTTTCATAGGTGCCACATTGATTTCGTGCCAGCTTTTAATATTGAAAATCTCACCCTCCAAGTCTCAAAGATCAATGGAAATTCCATGTTGTACTTCTTCAATATCCTGATTTTTTATGGAGTAGTCTACTAGCCAGTTATCTATGGAGTTCTTGTCATACACGATTATTCCATAGAAATTTTCAATTGATAATCCCTTAAAAATCTCAACCTGCTCATCGAACTGTTATTTTGAGAGGAACAACGAGTTAAGGATTAGCTTGGGATATTGGAATTTGTTAGTGCTTCTAGCTAGGTCCACATCTGTGAGCCTTTTGAATAGCTCTTCTCTCCTTGTTATGGCTTGCCTACATGCCTAGACAATGTTGTTCATGTTTATTATTTTCTCTTTCCAGCAGGCATTCAACTGCTTGATCTGACTTGGAGAGGGAAGGTATTCCTCTCTTGTCTTCAACTCTAACATGTTAGTGACTTTAATACCAAATGGCACCACGAAATCAAGGTAGAAACCTTCTTCATTTTTTAGGTCGGCCTATAGATATTCAAGAAAATAATGCACCCTCGAGCCAACAGAAACAATGCTCTTTGAAATTTCCCAAGATTATGTAATTAGAGCCATTCTTTTCTTAATATTATACTCCACATAGCTTCTGGCTGATGTGAGCAAGCTTGAGGATCCTTTTATTTTGGTTGTGGGTGTGGTGGGCCCGATAATTTCCAAAGGGTTGGAAAGAAATGGAAGAGGCATCAAAGTCTCTTATAGTTCCTTAATCCTTTCCTTTATCCTTGCATTTTCAGCTTCGAGATTGCCAATGGAATCATCCAATGCATCACCAGTGGCTCTATGGATTCTGGATACCTGGGAAGGCCGCATATTCTTCAAGTTAATATTTGAACGAGATTTCCCATTTTTATTCCTCACATCATTCTTCTCAATAATTAATTTTTTAGATTCAATGTCAAAGACAACACTCTGAAATAAAAATGATTCCTCTTCATCAAAAATCTCATTTTCAACAATTTCCAAGGACTAATTTTGGTGGGTCGTGGCTCCTGGATGGTCAATGTTAGGGAACATCTTCTTAATGTCAATTTCTAGCTCCATATCCTCAAGGGAGAAGCTATTGATGTCACTTATGAAATGATTTTGTTCCTCCTCCTGTACGATATTCTTCCTCTTCTTCCTCAGAGGAAGTTTATGGGCACTTTCAATTTTTGAGTGGGGTTCTTGTCCACTCCTTCGCCTGAACTATTTTTGGTTACCTTCTTAGATGGGTGGGCCACTGGAGCACTGCTCCGTGGTGTTGAATTCTTGGGTGTAAAAGTTGGGGACTATGCACTCTTGTCATTGGGACCTTTTCCTCTCTGTTTATACAATTCATTGGTACTGAGTATCGTTTCTATGTCACCAACAACGTGGGTGGGATTATCTAGGTTATTATCTTCTTCTTCTCCTAGAATGGTATGGATACAAGAACTGATAAAACCCACTGTCAACATGTGTTCCAAAAAAATTCCATTTGGGTCAAACCCTATGATATTTTCAACATACTTGAGATTCAAGTTGTGGAAGTGGTTAGCGAATTAATCAATTTTGTTCATATCTTTGAATACAAAATCCCCAACTTTCCAAGTCAAAGGTATAAATTGCTTTTTTGTTTTTTCATGAAAAAAGTGCAACCAAAGGTTATGTTTCCTTGTGAATTTTGTGACAAATATTCTATCAGATATGCGGCATGGAAGAAAGGAAGGATTTTCCTTAGAGCCAAAAATCCTGATGATAGTGTAGTTTTCCATTTTCTCCAGAGTCCCCTTTCTATCCAGGAATTTACTGTCCTGAGTGGATATCCTAGGGGCATATTTTCTGAACAACAATTCTTTAAGGACCAAAACAAAGGTGTTAAAGACTTCATACAAATGCAATGAGGCCTTGTGCCTCCATAAAGCTTGGTGTTGTTATCACATGTTAATTTGTATTAATTTTTCCAAAGCATCTTGTCCTTGTGCTATCTTTCCACTTAGATTTTAAAACATTTTCACTAGCTCCATCAAGTTCCCATCACCTAAATCCTTCACTCGACTAAATACAAAATAGTCATGTCCTCCACGAGTCAAAATTGATAAATATCCCAAACCTATATCTAGCCTTAATGCTTATCTAAATTCTTTGGTGCCATCACTTCATTCATTTTTACCCTTATTATCATATTCTCATTGAAAATTAAAAATATTCTTTTTATTAAGATTAAGCTCCCTTATCCTATCCATAAAGTCATGTGATGAGCCTCATATGCCCAAAGTCCTTAGAAAAATGGAAAAATGTTTATAATTATTAATATAAATATTTTTATATTAAAATACTCATATTAATATTTAATCCAAAATAATTCATGTCAAGTCATGGGCACGAATCTCAATTAATATTTTAATGTGGGAAAGTCAAAGGGTGGATGGAGGGCGCATATCCATTGTGGGGGTTTAAAGTGATCGAGGGTTAATTTTTTAAAGTGGTTCCACAATCTAAACCATTGTTTTGGTGTTGGGGTGTGTGTCATCTACTGGTGGATTGTGGGAGATGGAGTGGTGTGGATTAAAGCCACTCTTCTCAAGATCCACAATACTATCGCAATATCATTTTTGTGTTTATTTAAATTTATAAATGTGTGGTGTGAGTATTTACGAGGTAAAATGAAGATAAATTTTCTAGAAGTACGTTTCAAAATTAACCATGAAGTTTCCAATGCTATACAGAAATTTTTGCTCATGGTGTAAAATTTTTATAGAAGTAAAAGGGGAAGATCAAGGGATATTTTCCAAATATGGTTTTCAAGACATGGTTTTCAAAACCATGGGAAACAAACCAGTAAATAGTTTTCACAGTAAAATGGTAAATATTTATTGGGCAAAACAAGACATGGTTTGTAGAAATAATGGATGGTTTTGAATTTCATTTATGAAATTCATAAAATAAAATTGAAAAATAATGGAGAAGTTTTAGAGGAGATGGTAACCAAGACACGGTTTTCAAAACAAGGGAAGCAAGAAATAAATGTTTTTTCAAAACCACGGGCATGAATTAAATTATGGAAATGTAATTTTACAGGATAAAAAATATAATTGGGAATTATTTTTATTTAAATATATTATTCCCAAATATTAAAAACAAAT
>JZKD02S0950570.1:156632-177303 GCA_000966675.3 Picea glauca
TTTATGTCCCTACGCATTTCTTCACCTTCATCAAGAGTCCAATTAGGATTTTCTGGAGGCTTATTTGGTGTAGAAGGTCCCTTTTTTGGTGGCATGTTGGCCAAATATCACTTTTCAATCTTGATTTTGAGGCAGTTCTGCTAGACAATATTTATTTTGTTCTATCTCCCAAGTTTCGGCCCTTCTAGGTATGAAACTTTCTTTTAGGTAGTTCTCTGATATTTCTTCTCTGTAATGCCACAGGTCTGATCAAAATTGGATGTGCCAAGTGGAGTTTACGGTAACTTCCTCACAACTTGCTGATTTTTGGCCTTTCCAGGAGATCTCACTTGTATAGCATGCCCCACACAAAATGATTGATATAAACTTCTGAAACTCACACCCAAAATACTAAAGACTGTCCATGATCTAATGCAACCAGTCCCACTCAATTTGGATACTCTAGCAATAATTTATGATTGTTTTACCTGGAACACATTCTTGAGACTAGTCAGATACCCTATCTTACACAAGGTGTATCTACAAATTTAAGATGACCCATAAGCTAAAATTTTTACCACAGATACCTTACTAATTTCTGTAAATGGCCTCTAGTGTTTAGGGTCTGAAACATTACAAAAAATGTTTTGTAGCGAAAATTTCTCAATGACTCATTTCAGGATGATTCCATAACCCTATCTTGTACAGGCTATATCTCCAAAATTATAAGGCCTCAGGAGCTGAAGTTTGAGCCCAATGTACCTTGATCCGTCTACTAAATATCCTCCAAGCCGTTACTTTTGAAACATTGTAGAAAAAAAGTTATAGTGAAAATTCCATGGTGTCTCAGATGTAGCAGCGAAACCCCAAGACCTTGAGCTTTGATACCATATGTTAAGAACCAAACATCAATATAGCATAGAAAAACCTTAGGAAAAGTACTCAACGCCTTGAAAAAGAGACAATTTTAGATAATAATCCTCTTCGAGGGAGCAACCTCCTTTTACCCCACTTAAAATGTTCACGTACAAGATGATTCAAAATGAAAATGTCTCCTTGGTATATATAGGAGACTAGGAGGTATAAAAACAACTAATGGCCTAAAGCTGACATAAATAAAATAACATTACTAATATAATATTCCCCAATTAATGGGTAATGAGCCAATATTAGGGCTTAACAGATTTTCTATCTTAGAAAATTCCTCGACAAACCGTCGATAGTATCCTACTAAACCCATAACGCTACGCACTTCCATGACATTCGTCAGCACAGGACATTCCATAATGGCCTCGACCTTGGCTGGATCCATGACGATGCCTTCACCGGAGATGAAATGCCTTAAGTAGTGAATCTTCAATTGATAAAATGAGCATTTGGACAACTTCCCATACAATTTTTTCTCTCGCAGACACTGTAGTACCAAGTGCAAGTGCTCGTCATGCTCCTTCATCGTCTGAGAGGAAATCAAGATATCGTCAATGAATACTTGGACAAACTTGTCCAAGTATTCGCGAAACACCCCGTTCATCAAAATCATAAATACCCCTAGGGCGTTTGTCAGTCCAAACGGTAAAACAGTAAAATTGTAATTTCCAAACCTCATCTTAAAGGCGGTCTTAGGGACATCATCCTCCTTGATCAACAACTGGTGATACCCTGATCACAAATTGATCTTGGAGAACACTGTTTCACCTTCATTTGATCAAACATATCATCAATTCTTGGTAAGGGATACTGGTTCTTGATCATGGCCTTGTTCAGTTGATGGTAGTCAATGCAAAGCCTCCACGATCCATCCTTCTTTCATATGAAAATAACTGGTGCACCCCATGGTGACACGCTAGGATGTATCAGTCCCAGGTCCAACAACTCCTTCAGTTGCATTTTCAACTCTTGTAACTCCGGGGTCGACATCCGATAAGGTGTTCTTGCTATCGGTTCAATCCCCAGTTTTAGGTCTATGGTAAAATCCAATTCCCTCTCCGGTGGCATCTCAGGTAACTCCTCTGGAAACATGTCCGCAAACTCTATCACCACCAGAAGGTGTTCAAGACCTTCCAATACTCCTTTCTCATTTAACACAAGGATCTCATAAAGCTTGCACCCCTTGCGCATGCTCTTTCGAAGTTGCAAGGAAGAGACGAATCTCAAGAAAACTCCCTAGTTTCGTCCTACAATCACATGTCTCTGACCCTCGTCATCGACCAAGCTCAACCATTTTGTCTTATAGTTGAGTATCGCCTCATGTAATTCCAACCAATCCATACCAATCACGACATCATAAGATCCTAGGATCGTGACGTACAGGTTGTCCCTTGTGACAAACTCTCCTAGGTTAAGGGCACAGCCCGTAACCTTTCCTCCAACCTTCTTTTTGGCTCCCGAGGCCATCTCCATGAAGCTAAATTCATCCTGTTCGACTGCCTTTACCTTAATCCTTTTTAGCGCTACACCAGAAATGAAACTCTCAGTAGCACTGGGATCTATCAAAACACTAAGGGTCTGGTCAGCGACAATACCTGTCATCTCGAGCAAAATCGACTGATGCTCTGCTTGGCGGTTATTCACCACGGCATGAATCTGATGGGCCTTGCCCATATCTCCCACGGTAGTGGGTCTGGTTGATTCAGACGCTCTGGTCCTCTCCATAGGACAGTCACATTGGTAGTGTGGCTCCCCACACATCCAACACCCCTTCTTCGGCCCAGTAGTCCTGGTACCCGAAGTAGAAGATGACAACCCACTAGCCAGGAACCCTAGTTTGTTCTACTGAATAGGCCTAAACTGCTGTTGCTGTGGGATATGTTGTTGCTAATGCAGTGGTCCCCAATAAGATGTCTACTGTTGAGGTGACGGTCGCCGAGGTGTAGTGAAAGTGGATCCCCTCTAGAAGCCACGATATCCTGACGTATGTCTTGCTGGTGTCTGGTGCTACTGTGTTCCAGATGAAACCTTCCCTGCTAGTCTCACTGGATTCTTGGTATGACCCCCACTAATAAGCTCCTCCTCTACTATGAGGGCCTTCTGGACGACATCGTGCAAAGTTTGGGGCATCAAAATCCTAACCTTTGCATCTAGGCTGCCATTAAGGCCAAACACGAACCTGTTGACCTTAAGTTTCTCCATGTTAAGGTGCAGAGTATACCAGAGCAGCTCCATGAAACGGGCCTCGTACTCGGGCACCATACGACCTCCCTGTCATAAGGCATTGAACTCATTGAGTTGATGTTCAATGAATTCCTCTGAAAGGTACCTCTCTCGAAACCGTTCCTCGAATAGTTCCCATGACACGTCTTCGACGACCATGTTTAGCTGTGGTAGGAGCGTCTTCCACCATAGAAGAGTGCTCCCCTTCAGTTGAAAGATTGCCATGCGGACCTTCATGTTGGAGGTATAATTGTGAAGTACGAAGCACATCGCCATGTTCTCCAACCATGCCTGGTGACTGGGCCATCTGGGGCACCAAAGAAATTGAGAAATTTGACCTTCTCGAGTTCACGGTGAATGCTATCAGTACCGATCGGAGTGCACGGTGGAACCTCAGCGGATGCCGATGCTCTAGCCTCATCTCTGTCCAAATGACTAATCAGTGCCTCATACATGCGTTGAAAAGATCTCATCATTCTGACTACATCACCAACTCCTATCTTCTCCTTCCAGAGAACCTGCTCGTCTCCCTGGGGGTTAGACCCCTCAGGCATGGATGCTACTGGGGGTGTCACGCCTCCTCCCCTAGAACCCCATCATCTGCCTTCGCGACATCCTCTAACCATGATTACCTACATGCACACAATCAACTCGATTAGCAACAGTATAATCAAATCATGTCAACGAAAGATGTAGCGATCACAATTCGCGGGTTGAACCTGCTCTGATACCATATGTAACAACCTCCTCGTTATGACGACAACCTCTTATAACAAGTGCAATTTTTTTTTTTTTTGTGTGTGTGTGTACAAGGATAATAAATACATTCGACTCAGAGTCGCCATATGATGATGAACATGGTGCATGCAACTGCAACAATAACATAACGATCTAAGACGCACATCAATTATCTGCAAGCAATGAACGGCAATCAACCAACAATAAATAAGACTGACTACCTGCCCATCCTACCCTGCAATGGTTAGGGCCTCCAAGACACATAAGAAACGCTCAATCCCAGGTTCCCATCGATTTTAACCATTTAAGGTCTCAGGGCTGGCGACTATTCTGAGGAACATGGAGGTGTCTACAACCCGCCCAACACAAGTAGACCAAGCCTTCTAAGCTAAAGACAAAAACATAACCATCGAGATTTGCAACAACACGATTATCTACAGTACAACATTTTACGATAGTGCATCATTACTAACTCGTTACTACTATTATAGTATTGCATTGAAGGTAATACATTTAATCAAAATATAAGACATTGGAAACTAATATAGCAAATAAAGCAATTAACAAGACAATAATATAACCATTGATATAGCCAATAACCAGGTTATCTATATTATGGCAAAGGCCTTAGTGAACCCTATTATCTCATTAAATTTCTCACTATACTATTACAGTATGCATTGAAGGTAATTCATTGTTAAGAGGGTCCTAAAAACATTTGAACTTTAACCTTGGCCAATTATTCAAGGATATAATGGATCATTAATTAATCCCACCAGCATGCATAAATTATAGCTTAGCCATAATCTAATATCAAGACATCCTAATCAACCCACTTAGCAAGGTTAAGAATATGCCCTCATATTCTTACTCACCATTCACCATTCACCTCTAAAATATTCCTAATCACACTCCAATAAATCATAGATTTTTGATACAAAGGTAACAGTCTAAATACTAAATGCTGTCATTAAATAAATAGTAAAATAATCAAGGCATTATAATAAAGCAAAAGCTAGGTAATTAATTCTAGAGCGTAGATAACAATACGACCTGGCAATAAGATAAAAATCACCTTATATCTTATATGTGGCCATTAACAATAGAACTACAATAACATTCCCATAATGATAACATCATTACATTTTATATTATAAAAACTTTGCCATAAAATGACAACACATTACATCTTAGGGGTTATCAACAATAACATTTACACCTATTTTATTTTGCCACCACACTACATTTACCTCTTACAACATACAGTACAGTAACATTATATTTACCTATTATAACAACCGTATGTGTTTATCAATAAGCCAAATATACCTAAAAACAATATTCTACTGAATAATCCTTTAAATTCTGAATCATGCTTATTCACATTGTAAACTTGAATTAAGTAAGCAACAAGTAGGGCTCTCGAATGTCGTTGGTTTTCCTAACACACAAATGGAGTAAAGAGTACATGTTCTAGAAGAGTGAACAAAGTAGAAGGAAGGCGCGGAAACCCTGTCGGCATGATAAAATCTAAAGCAAAACATATATACCTGCTAATGACAGCCTACAACCAACACATCAGAAAATTGAAATCTAGTTACAAAGAGTAAATCATTAATCCAATGGGTGAGTGAAAAGGATAAAACCACTAGAATGTCTATAGATTTCATAGCTTAATGATTGCAGAATAAAAGAACTCTTTAAACAAAGCCATTATGAATAACACCGAAACCCTAGTTGGGTCATTATTATATCCAAGTTAGATATATTTAAATATGCAAAGATAATCAAATAAAGAATATTATAATTCCTTTTTAACAAAAAGAGAACAATGTAAAATGCTTGTGTCTATTACAAATACACCTCTAAATTGTAACCCTATCTTTGTAAGTCGAGAAAGAGCCTATTATGAACAATAAAATCACAAACACGA
This sequence comes from Picea glauca, assembly GCA_000966675.3. Lineage (NCBI taxonomy): Eukaryota > Viridiplantae > Streptophyta > Pinopsida > Pinales > Pinaceae > Picea > Picea glauca. The sequence goes on from JZKD02S0950570.1 coordinate 162,433, forward strand.
GCATGAATATGACATTAAATAGTTTATGAATCTATTGAACTCATTAACGATTTTATGTCCAATCTTGTAAACCAAAAATAATAAATAATCTTAATCTTAGAAACCCTGTCGTGCAGGATTAAACAAATCTGATTTATATTAACAAATGGTGTATGCTAAAGTTTTAAAATATTTTATTATAGGCCCGAGAAGCATAATCAACTTCCTGTGACACAAGAAGAACCAAATAATGCGCCCATTAAAGGCATAATCAAGCACCCGAGGAACCATGAGTTGAGTCTAAGTGTAAATGCCTAGCGCAAGCCATGAGGAGGGATCTCACACGAAGCTAAAACCCATGTGCAATGCATCCAACATTGTTGCTACCCAACATGTGCAACCAACATTATCGCTATGTATAACTGGTGTGTGGGGCTGTGTGTAAGACCATCATTATCACTGTATAAAGGGGGCGGCTACCGAGTAAATCTCACACATTTAAGTCAAGACTTTACTGTCATTCTTGAGTAAGATAAAAGAAAACAACAGAGTAGAATTAAGGCACAGTGACTCCGGGATTGAAGATACAGGTCTCCTGGTCACAAGAAATGAATCGCTGAGTGGTAAAAATCAACTTACAAAGGTTAAACACCCAACGAGTTAAAACACTTGGATTGACCCTTCTATAACACCCCGAGGTAAATATTTTATTAACCAACACACTCTGGCAGTCTAGATCTCGCATCAATTCCACCCAGGTCGGGATTAGGTCGATTTTCTCAGTCTGCACATTAAATGCTGGCATCCACCACTTGAGCATGCGAGCGCTCATGCCACAGTTACAATAAAACTTTAAAACCCTATCTGAATCTTCAAACAATGGGCATAATAGGGCCATCTATCCCCTTGAAAGAATCAACAATAATGGACAAACCACATCCTAAGCTGAAGACAAAATCGCAGTCTTGGGTTTTAAGGACTGGACTGCAATTCAGAGCCACGTGATTCAACCACAAGCATGATCTTCCTCATTTGTTGACCAAGGCATGAAATTGACAAAAAAACAAAGGGGCAGAGTTGCTAATTGGGGATGGAGACACAATAACAAATACATGGCTAGAGTTTACTCAAATTACACAGTAAAATTTCTACAGGAAGATAAATACACAAAATTTCGCCGGAGCAAGTAAATAAAGAAAAACCTTTCAATTCAACAAGATCCCACACCGAATGAGGTTAAATATTCTTCCATCCATACTACCCAATACACCTGTAGATCTAACTCATAAATCCTAATGCATTCTACTCTACTAATCAAGAGCGTACCTTTGTCTGATCTCCCGCTTCGAATGACATCCTCACCCTCTATGCCGCTCCCACTTGCCAACCATCGAGACCTCACCAGTACCTCCCAGCCAACGCTAGGGGTACTTTTCTTCCCCCTTAGCCCCCCGAGCCGCAAAGGGGCCACACACTATCCAGATGGTACGTCTAGCTCCCAGCTCGCCTCGCAAGGCCGAACTACCACTCCTCTCTGAGCTGGGAAAACCCAACTCCCACAAGTAAAGCAGTCAAGTCACTAATCTGGCAACGTAGCATTACGCTAACATCCCATCCCTTTATTCCTCCTCCTTCCTCTCTTTTATAGAGTTTTAGAACTTCCAATCTTTCCCTAAATCTCATTTAATTTAAGTTTTAAATAAAAATCTTCTAAAATTTCTCTTTCGTACAAGTGTCATTCATCCCCCACATTCCTCCAATAATTATTTTCTTTAATTTATTAAATTGTCTAATTTCTCTCACCCACCTAGAGTTACTCCTAAATTTACTCCTAGGTGTCCCTAGATTCCCTTACAGGTTTTAAAGACTTTCCCAAAAATGAAGTTGCTAATTTAGTTCAATTTAGAAGGTTCTTAATTGCAGATTCTTTACTAAGTTGGCCTCTCGCTTTTTACCATAAGTTCCCCTCTTTCCCTTTTTATGTTACCTCCATCCCCTAGTTTCCTAAATTTTATAATTTCCCTCTTTCCCCTTTTTATTAGAGCTAAAAACGACAGTTGAAATTTAACCCCTTTTCCCTTTTATTATTAATTCAACATCTTTTAAAACTATCAAAAGTTAAAATTAATTAATTTCTTCTTTATATATATTTTTTTATCCATCGATTTTATTTAATTTGTTACTCTCTTCATTTTACCCCAAAATTTATGAAGACCAAATTATTACGTAAGGGGTTTTTATTTTAATTTTATTATTATAAATTTATATAGATATTTTCTCAAGGGTAGACAAAATCTTACCCCTAGTGAAGTTTTTAGACTCAGGACTTAGATTCTAAACTGGGCGACATTTAATTAGGGGAGTTGTTTTAAAATTTCATAAAGTCTTGATTGTCTTAGGGCCATCTAGGTTCATTCCTTTATCATCATCAACGCGACGTGCCCTTCAGGATGCACTACGTTCTCCAAGGGTGCCACTCGCCTCTTTTGTTTCTTTGCACGACGTGCCCTTCAGGACGCACTACGTGCTCCAAGGGTGCGACTCGCATCTTGACTGATTGGTAGACATCAATAACCCCTGGAGTCAACACTCCACTAGGTGAAATTGTGGGAGACTAAGGGATTCTAAGGAATAAGGCGCCCGTCTTATTTCACGCCCCTTAGAATCATCGTGAGCAATTGTCACAATTTGCCCTCACAACATCGTGGGTCCTCTTGAACTAGGTAATCGTTAACCTATGGTTCAAGCCACAACAAGAGTGCTAGTAGGCTATGGCAGGGCTGCTGACCACACCTCTCCCTCAACCTCTCTGGTAGTCGTGTGTGGCCCCTTTACTCCATATCTGATTTTGGTTGGAAAGCTATCATCAGTCTGCATCATCAACAAATCATGTCAGAACATGTCCACATCATATCATCTAATCAAATGTATTAATATCATAGTAAATCAATCAAACCCCAATAGCACACTCCCTGACTCGATACAGAGTCCAAGGGGTTCCTTCGATGCCTCTGCATCCTCAAGGTCCAAAACCCTACACACTCAGTAAAATCGAGTCAATAACACCTGTCTATGTCAATGTAGTAAAACAACATGTCATATACCCATGACGCATCATAATCAAAGTCAAATGTTTTAATATCATGATAATCCGGATCACTTGCGAGAAAGTGTCCTCAAAGAATAAGTTCCCTCAGTGTGCTAGAGCAGGATGTTACATGGTCGGATAGACTCATCGCAGGAGGAACGAGACTTGGAAGTTTGAGGATTCTGGGGGTCAAAATGTAGATCACAGAACTTTTGGGTGCAAAGTGTGTATCACAAAACATGGGATGTGAGAGTTCGACTCCGCCAACCTGGGAACCCGTGATTGAAAAATTGGATAAGTATGGGATAAGGTGGTGGTCGGGTAGAGTTTATATGTGAGAATATCGATTGGAGATGATGATTCATGACCCTGCCAACCCGGGAACCCACTATTTTGAAAACAACTAAGTATAGAACTAGAAAGGAAAAAAAAGGGGGGGGGGAAGGAAAAGGGGAATTTGGGCAGGTATAGAAGAGGGAAAATAAAGGGAGAGAAGAATTTTAGAAAATAGAAAGGGGAGGGAAATTTCAAAAATGAGAATTGATGTCAACAAGGGGTTGTTACAATTTTACTTTGACTCCATATTTTGGACAATGATCCATATTTTGGACGATCAATCATATTTTTCATAGCTTTGTTTTATATGACAACCATATTTTATTTGTTTTGGAGCAACAATATATTTTGAACAACAATTGTTTTAAAAAACAGACATATTTTATTTGTTTTGGAGCAAGAGTATATTTTTGACAACTTGTTGAATTATTTTATTTTAGGCATATATGTGCATATCTATTTGGTATTTGGGAGTCATAAGTGTGTTTTTAAATGTTTCATGTGGGATGATTTGGATGTATGTTTATAATGATGTTTTGATGGATGCATGTTTAGTGGTGGAGGAACAAGGGGATATTTTGAAAGTTAAACAAAAGAGTTGTTAGGGGGTCCCCACTTATTAGTTAATATGTATTATACTCTTATCATTTTTTATTAATATTTTATTATAAGTTGTTGATCCGAGATTTCCGTGAGAACCTTATCCACAAAAATCCTACGATGAAGATATTTTACTGGCATTTAATCACATGTGAACATGAGCAAATAATCATTAAGCATTGCATATAAGCGTGAGCAAATTTTCATCATGATGTACATATGTGTAATTAAACCTCTAATTAATAAAACAATAATTCAAAATAAAACTCACACATATAATTTGACACCCATGTGTTAATGGAGTTCACCATACTTTGCTGGCTGCATCTCTAGATCCACTTGGAATACAAATCACTTTATTATGCTTCCTTTAGCAGGGCAGAAACCTTACAAAATGTGGCACATTCTCCTTACAGGGATGAAACCCAGAGAAACCTTCTCTTGTACAAAGAGAACTGAAGGCTCTCACATAATTGACATTCCTTCAGACACCATAAGGACTACATTCCTCTCAATGTAGATATCTCTCTCAAAGGGGCCTTCAATGGGCCTACCCCACAATGCTTACATATGGAATTTATATAGTTTCTCTCTCTCCATAATTCAAGGAGACAAGATCCACAATTTTAGGATCTAATAACAAATCAATGAAAAAAATGAGAAATCATCTCAACCAGCCTTAACTTCCCCTTGATATTAGGAAACCACTTGTGATAAAATGAGGAAGAATCCAAAACCAACTCATGGGACTACCAAATTCTTCTTAAAATTAGGAAACTAATTTGTGAGGTAGGATTCTCACATAAAACTATTTTCTCCTTAAAACTAGGAAATTAATTTGTGAGGTGGATTCTCACACTTAATTTTTCTTTCCTTTTTACAAATTAAATGAAAAATATATGAGCACATTATGCTAAAAAATATTAATCATTTTTACAATATGAAGCATTAAACATTCCTTTTAAACTTTGTCACCTATCATCAATCATAATTTTAATGATATTCTCCATGGTGTGCAAAGTAATGAATCCTTGTGTGGAGATCCTCCTGGATCAATTGTTCCTATTTATATAAAAGTAGTTGAAACTAGTCAAAACTACTTTTGGAGAATAAAATAAGAATTGAAGGTACAAGCAAAAAATAGAGAGATATAGAGGCACAAACTATGATAAAGTTTACTCTTTCTCTAGAGTGAGATTTCATTACTATTTCATTCATTTATGAAACACTTAAAAGATAAGACATTCTTGTTGAGAGCATAGTCTTACTAAAGGTGGCAATAGAAGGACCAAGAAGCATTGATAGTTGACATGCTTCAGAAGGTTGATCATCTATTTCCGATGGTATGTAAATTCTTATTGGATTTCTAAATTGATTTTCAATGCTAATTAAGAATTTTGTGCAGATTCAAGGTAGTGGCATACTATTGCTTGTTGATCCAGTTATTTTTCAGTCTTGGTTTTACCTAGAAGACACCAGTCATCTCTGTGTGATGTAAACTTTGACTTCTAAGTATTTTTCTGGTCCTTACCCATTCCGAGGTATGAAGAATTTTATTGGTTTTATTTCATAGCCGAATAAATAAAACCATTTGATGGTTTTGAGGTCTCATTTTGGACTATATGTGTGATCGTATTTAATATTTTCTGTTTTTATAACAATTCATTAAATTTGTTATAATTTTATGATATAAATAGTTTTATCTCTTTATCATAACACAACATAAAATACAACATTGATCTCAAGAACATATTTCTTGAAGATTAATTGACATTTTTGCGAAAGTCTATAAACATAGGGTAACAATCCCGACTATCTTTCCTTAGCCCAACAAGATTAAAAAATGTTGGTATTAGGATAGCTATTCCTTTTCATCAACACACACCTTATGAGTTAGTATATGGGAAGATAGTAATACTTCCCATTGAGACATAAATCCAAACACTTAGGACAACAATACAACTTGGTTTAGACCTATTATAGGCTCAGAAACAAATATTTCTTCAAATTAATGAGTTGGATGAATTACGATAGGGTTCCCTACACCAAGCCACAATGATACAACATCAAAGAGACAGATGGTACAATAAGTTTATCAAGAAAAAGAAGTTCAAGGATGGAGACTGGGCATTATTTTTTGATTCAGGTTCAAGGACTTCAGAGGAAAATTTCACACTAGATGGATCAATCCATACGATATTGATATAGTATATGACATTGGGGCCATCAAACTACATATCATAGATGAAGACAAAATTCCTCTAATGGCTAATGAACATAAACCTCGCTTATATCATCGACCCTTATCAAAGGAATCCTTTTTGAGGAAGATTGCAAATGGATGACCCGACAATGATTTAGAACTCATTGAGGAATAATGAATCCCGACTCGATAGTTTCCATTTCCTCTTAAAACAAGTGTGAAAGCTAGTCTAGCATGCACATAAAAAAAGTGTGAAAACTAGCCTAGCAAGCACATAAAAAAAAGTGTGAAAACCAACTCAATTTGCACATAAAAAATAAAAAATAAAAAAAATCTGAATCAAACAAGAAGGGAACTTCATAGTTTTGTGATGGTTATGTCAGTATCCTTCTCAACAAATTGTAATAAAGATTTGATTTTTTTCTAATAATATTTTTTTCCAGGATATGCATGGGAGAACAATATTTCTACAACTCTTGTTGTTGCAATTCCTTTTACTGCAATTCCCGTTGTTGCAACTCCCTTTTCCGCAACTACCCATGTTGCTACAATTCCCTTTTCCACAACTATTCTCATTGCTACAAATCCCTTTGCTGCAACTCCCTTTGCCACAAACACCTCTGTTGCTGTAGTTCCCTTTGCTACAACTATTCTTGTTGTTGCAATTTCCTTTGTTACAACTCCCTTTTCCACAACTATTCCCATTGCTGCAACTCCCTTTTCCACAACTAACCCTATTGCTGCAATTCCCTTTGTCACAACTATTCTCATTTCTCAACTTCCTTTCTCATTTCCATCACTGCAACTCCACTTGTAGCTCTGCCTCATTTCCCAAACCCCTCCCCTCTCATTTCCATTTTTGCAACTCACGTTGTTGCAATTCTGCTTGCAAATTTACTTTATTTTCACACTTCTCTCCCACACCTTTCATCCACTTCAATGATGCTACAATTCCTATCTACATGACTGAGGCTGCAACTCCCATTGCTGCAACTCTAAGTGATGTAGTTCCATCACTACAACTCCCATTGCTACGAATCTACTTGCATCTTGCACTCATGGATGATTTTAAGGATGCAAATTTATATTAAAATGTAGAAACCTGGGATAATCTTACTAGTCCTTAATATGAAAAATATAAAATGTTTGGCAATGGTTTTATAAAAATATTCAATTTTCTAAGGATTTTATATAGTTTCTATAAAATTTTGGCAATTTTCAAGGTAAAATAATTTCATTCTATAGAATTTGGGCGAATCGTTTTTAGAAAAAAATGGAAATTGGCGAATCTTTTTTTGGGAAAACACATGGAAAATTAGCCCATTTGCGAAATTTAGCCCCTAAAATCATCTATGCTTGCACTTTGTCAATGTCACCATTATTGCACTTCCAATTGATAAAACCAACAATGTAGATGTTACGATTCTGGTTAAGACTATTGATGTGACTCTGCCTTTCGATGCCACAAACTCCATCAATACCATGCTTATACTGCCACGTGATGTAAGAAAAATATAGGTACGAGTTCCAATAAGAATGTGATGGGTAGTTTTAAATTGCATAATTTCTATTATCATTCCACTAACCACCACCTTACACAATCATTACCAAATTTGATGACCTTGCACCCTCATTACCATATCCACCACTGTTGTTGCTGCAATTTGAAATTACCCACGTGATTAACACTTGTCTCCTGTGGAAACACAAGAAATCAGAGTTATCAAGAAGAAGGAACCACAGGGGGATCATTGATACACAGGGAACCTACAAAAGCATTACTGTTCGAGGCCTACAACAATATTAGATAAATTCTGGAACAATCTAGGTGGATGGAATACATGCTACATCTACATGGATACAGTGATAAAATAACTCTGGGAGTAACCTTGAATTACAGAGTCAAGCACTTCATGGTAGTAGGTGCTTAGGTCGAAGTCACTGAAGAGACACTGGAAGAATTCACCAATTTTCCAGGATCAGGTGAAAGATAGTACACTAGAAGGACTTCACAGCCTGGAATTCTAATTCAATTCCTAAAAATTGGAGAGACTTTAGTTAATAAAGGTACAATATTCAAATGTTGGTCTCTGCCACACCCCTGTCAAGACATGGCTATCTTCGTAAAAAAATATTTCAATTGCAAAGGTTTCTATGGCACTGTCTATGTCCAACATATCAGTCTACTCGATCATCTCTAACACAATCGACCAATTAACATGCCATACTTCTTGTTCAAAATGTTGTAGACAATGCAAGCACTCATCCAAAGGGTAAAGAACCCTAGGGACACCGTCTCACACCACAAATTCATAAATCTCTTGGTTGAACACACACTACACAAAGAAGGCCACACTTGGAACAGTGTCTTTCGACCCCCTATTATACTCTCTGAGGATGATGTAAATGCACTTCAGGCATTGGATGCATTTCCAACATTGGAAGAGGCCATGGTTGCAACGCCTTTTCCAGATAACAATGCTGCAGACACTATGAGCCCAGTTGCTGCAACTCCTCCTTCAAATAAATACCAAAGGAAAACTATGAAAATGGGTCACCCTAGTGCAAATCCAGTGAAGGAAATCTATGAAAATGACATTGAGGTAATCATCACCAAACTCCCAAAAAAGAGAGTCTGAGAGTTTTAAAAAAGGAAAACCCCCATTCCAAAGAAATGAAGAACTAGCCATGCAGCTGCAACTCAACATAAGAGGAGAAAAGCTAATGAGATGAAAGAACAATCCAAGAATTGGCATACTTTCAACACCTCTCTAATGCATTTTTGCTTACCATTTTCCATTGATGACTTCCTTTTTGATACTTTCCTTATCTAGTTTTTCCTCACTTTTCATTAAGGTATGAATCTTTCCCTATATGCCATTCATACACTATTTTTTCATATTTATTAAAGGAACTTACTTCTTTCATGTCATAATATTTATACACATGAGTAATACACTAACTACAACTCCTCACAATGGCTTCAATCCCTCTTTGTTGCTGTGATTCCGGGCGCAATCCAACTACTGCAATGCCAAGTGTGCTCTCTGTTGTTGTGACTCTAGATAACAACTACAATTCCAAGAACACTCCTTATTGTTGCGAATCCGAGTACATAGTTGCTATGAATCTGAGTACAAATTCTGCCAACACAGTAGTCAACACTACAACTGGAAGTTAGGAAATGATCTTCACATAGGAAGGCGATAAGAGGCAAGTGGACGAATAAAAGGGGAATCCGTTCACCTACCAAGTCAACACATTCCTAATCTTTACTCAAACTTAGCAAAATCAATGTAATTAGATGAAAAACCAGATTCTCATGGTTGTCCATCTATCTCTTTGTATACTTTTAGACATTATTCATATTGTATACGAACCTGAGCTTCCGCAGAGATGAGGGAGAGGAGAATTATTCTAGTGATATCATTTTGTTGTTATTGTAACTTTCAGACTTCTGCAATAAAATTCCATTTCTGCTTCATGCCTGTGTAATGGTTTGTTGTACGATTGTGCTATTTTTATTTCTTATCACAATGCCTTGTCTAAGGGGGTAGGCCCCCCTCCTTAGTTAGGTACTTCTTGTATATCAACAGTAGGATCTAACATTTCAATTATGTTCATTCTATTCCATAGTTGTTTTTCTTTTCTCAATTTGCTGCAATTCCAGATTCATAGAATAGTTCCTCGCAATTCAACCGTGGTTGATGCTTAGTCTCCTTCTAACGCAAGTTTCAATTCAATGTTGATTTTAACAATGAAAGTTGTAATCACATATGTTATTACCACTCCTATTGTTCGAATTGGTGTAGCAATCTTGTTGCAGCTCTGTGACTGCAATCTCAGTTGTTGTGACTCACACTATTACAACCTCTTGAGTTTCAACTTGGTTGCCGCAACTCACGTTGTAACTCGCATCGCTGTAAATTCCTTCGCACTAAATCTCCATTGCTATAAATCACATTACTGCAACTCATGTTACTATGATTTCTTTCGTGCTGCAACTTCGTTGTTGTAACTTTTGTTGTTGAAACTCCGCTTGTAGTTGTACTTTATTTTTTTTGCTTCCTAATTTGTAACACGTAATTGTTACAAAAAAAGATCATTATTATACTTGAGCAAGTCACTAGTAGATCATAACATAATTTTACTTTATGCAAATGTGATTTAATTTCATAAGTTTGATTTACTTTCTGCAAGTGTGATTTAATTTTTTCAAGTGTAATTCACTTTCTACAAGTGTGATTTAAATCTTTCAAGTGTGATTTACATTTTGCAAGCTTGATTTCATTCCAACAAATGTGATTTATTTTCTACAAGTTGATTTAAATTCCATAAGTGTGACTTTTCTTTCCTGCAAGTGTGATATTTAGTTTTTATGCAACTCAGGGAATAATATAATTTGGTGACTTAGTCAAGTAGCTTGAAACCTTGATTGTGACATTAAAAGTACTACACATATTAGCAAAAACAACATTACTACTCTTGAATATATGGTGCATGATAGTTTGTAAGTAAGATACTACCTCATATTGATAATTAAATGTACAACTATTCAGTTGCTCACTAATATAATTAGGAATTAATTGAAAAGTATGTCAAGTTGCAAGACCATTTTCCTCATATTGTATTCACCTCGTCAAGGTATGGCAGTGGTCCCCACTATGAAAGTTGTCCAATTTAAAAGAGTATTATTTTAATCATTTGAAAAATACATGGCATCATAGATAAAACTGCTGTGCTCAATATAAAATGGTTGCAAGATGTTATATGTCAAAACCATATGAAAAAGTCAGGTCTATATTGAAGAAATAGAATACATAGAATCAAAATAAGAAGTTTGGCGGAAAATGCCTCAATCCATTATCTCATGAACATTGTAGTCATTTTAATGATACACTATATAATACAATAATGGAACCACCTTGATTTCTCTCACATCAACACCTCATTAGGAGATAAGGTAGGAGGAGGCAAAATAGGATTCTAGAAACACACTTAGGATAAAAAATATATCCTAGAATGTGAAATACAAAGGTTGTATACTGGGACTTCATGATTTCATAATAGTAAGAAGATAACATTCCACCCCTTAATCATATGTCCGAACAAGAATACAAACAATGCAACATAAAATAGTATCAAATCAAAGTCTTCATGTTGAAACTCCTTAGTTGAGCTTCAATGAAGAACTGCTCGAAAAACCACCAAATCTAGATGCTGAAAAATCTGGAAAATCCCACTACGTAATCATGTGAGACATAATTTCTTCAATTGTTCACTGATGTGAACTCCAATATAATGATGAGAGTTAACCAAGAGAAGTAAATCAACTACAAGTCTGATACATCCCTAAAAATGCCTGACAACTCAATCAAATGCCAAGCTGCAATGTAAAAGGATCCAATTGTCCTCTACTAGGTTGAATGACCATCCAAGTGAACAAAATTTCCACACAAATACTCTCAAAATTAACATCCATGTGTATCATTTGTATGATTTAACTAAAATAAATTGAACCATCATTCTACCAAAGTCTTCCATCTACAGACTGCAGTTTCCCATCTGACGAATTTAATTTTTTTTATGGTTGAAACTTTCGATCTGACAACCATCTTCATTTCCATCATCAATTCCCCCCTTTGTCAGTTGAAAGGAGAGACCACAAGTGGTTTCATGAACCATATTCACTTTATTTTTTAACTCTCCCCCTTGAGGTGCATGAGAGTTCCACTATCAGTTGCAAGACACATCTTTAATCGAGATTGTATTCTTTGGTAAGGATGTAATAATTGCTTGCCTGTTGATGACCACTACCAAGGATTGATCCACTCATAGTGAATGTTCAATCTTGCAGGTTTTTTCCACTTGGAACATTTAGTTGATGCATGATTCTTCTTTCCACAATTCTGAAAAAGATGGAGATCATAACACTATTTCTCCATGTGACCAACTTGACTATAACGTTGGCATTTCACATTCTGATGTTTAAGTTGAATAGGTGAAGTTTTTATCTAGAAAATTCTACAACATTATGACTAACTGTGGAAACTTACATACTCATTTTCTTGAAGGAATCCTTCACTAATGAAGTGGATTTATTTTGAATAATCGGCAATATGAAAGGTAGCTTCCTTGTCATATCCAAGTCTTGTTCTATGCTTGTTGTGGCTGGTTTTCTCCCAAGGTCTAATGATGGGCTTGGGAAGAGAATTCTGAACCATTTGCTTTGATATATGTGAAAGTTGATTTACCACATGTTGTTGCATCATTGAAAGTTTTTCTTCACTAAAATAAAAAGAAAACTCTTGAAGCATAGGTTCATGAATAAATTCATATTCATTTGCATTTGTCTATGAAGTTGGCTCACTGAGTTGCTTCTGCACTAAATGTTGATTAAAATCATCGTCCTCATCATCATTGAAAATATGGTTGTTCTGAGCAATGACTAGTTCAGAACACTGAAGATTCTTTTGTTGAAGTTCATCTTGAAGACGCCATGTCTGAAATTGAAGTAGTTCTACTTTGGTTTAAGTCACTTGAAAACAAGTTACAACATGTTGAAGAGTTTCTTTGTTTAATACCAATGTGTTGTCTTCAAAAGTGATTATTAGAGTATTTAGTAACTCTAATAATTCTAGATTTTTCTCCATTTGAACTCACTCACTTGCACTTCACGCTCACTTGAACTTTCTTTCTTGAAATTTTATTACTTAAATTCACTTGCTTAAACTTGTCATGTTCACTTGAATTCTTGAAGTCACTCACTTGAAATCCATGCTCACTTGAACTTATTTCCTTGAACTCACTTGCTTGTACTTCATGCTCGCTTGAACTTTGATTATACAAAGTTGAGGGTGTTGGATACTACCAAAAATGCACCCAAATTGTGATTTTTACAATGATATGACTCAAAAGTACAATGACTCATGGGTGTCACGCTCAACCAAGAATGCACCTAATCACAAAGTCAACCTTCTTACATAAGGACTATTTGTTAGTTACAATTATTACTTATTCTAAAGTTGAATTGATCTTCAAATTTGAATGCCTTGTTGATTCTTTTGAGTCTAGTTCTCTGATTACGATCTTGATGTGATTGAATGCTGCTTAATTGAGTGCTTGGATTGCATATGTTTGAATTATTCTTGAATGACGTTAATTTGTGTGAATTTCATTCACTTGCTTTGCACTTTGTGCATGTATTGTTTATAAACAATATGTATAGATGTACTATGAAAATATGTTTTGAGCGTCGGAACTAGACAAAAAAACATCATAATCATCCAAAAAAGTATGCACTATCCATGAATATACTCAAGTTGTACCTATGATCCCCTTATTCAATTTCATACACATCGAGGTTACATGCTCTATCAAACTCTAGAGGTTAACGTCAAGCTCTAGAGGTCGATCTACTTGTCCGCAGGCAGATTTTCCTACAACAAAGGGTAGACAAAATCTTACCCCGAGTGAAGTTTCTAGACTTAGGACTTAGATTCTGAACTGGGCGACATTTAATTAGGGGAGTTGTTTTAAAATTTGTTAACGTGTTGATTGTCTTAGGGCCATCTAGGTTCGTTCCTTTATCATTATCAACACGACGTGCCCTTCAGGACGCGCTACGTGCTCCAAGGGTTCCACTCACCTCTTTTGTTTCTTTGCATGATGTACTCTTCAGGACGCACTACGTGCTCCAAGGGTGCCACTAACCTCTTGACTGATTGGTAGACATCAATAGCCCCTGGAGTCAACACTCCACCAGGTGAACTTGTGGGAGACTAAGGGATTCTAAGGAATAAGGCCCCAACCTTATTGCGCACCCCTTAGAATCATCGTGAGCGACTGTCGTAGTCTGCCCTCACTACATCGTGGGTCCTCTCGAACTAGGTAATCATTAACCTACGGTTCAATCCACGACATGAGTGTTAGTAGGCTGTGGCAGGGCTGCTGATGACACCTTTCCCTCAACCTCTCTGGTAGTTGTGTGTGGCCCCTTTACTTCATCTGTAAGTTTGGTCAGCAAGCTATCGTCAGCCTGCATAATCAACAAATCATGTTAGAACATGTCCACATCATATCATCTAATCAAATGTATTAATATCATAGTAAATCAATCAAACCCCAATAGCACACTCCCTGACTCGATCCAGAGTCTAAGGGGTTCCTTCGATGCCTCTACATCCTCAAGGTCCAAAACCCTGCACACTTAGTAAAACCAAGTCAATAGCACCTGTCTATGTCAATGTAGTAAAACAACATGTCATCTACCCATGACGCATCATAATCAAAGTCAAATGTTTTAATATCAAGATAATCCGGATCACTTGCGAGGAAGTTTCCTCAAAGAATAAGTTCGCTCAGTGCACCAGAGAAGTATGTTACATGGTCGGACATACTCATCGTAGGAGGAACGAGACTTGGAATTTCGAGGATTCTGGGGGTCAAAATGTAGATCGCAGAACTTTTGGGTGCAAAGTGTGTATCACGAAACATGGGATGTGAGAGTTCGACCCTGCCAACCTGGGAACCTGCGATTGAAAAATTGGCTAAGTATGGGATAAGGTGGCGGTTGGGCAGAGTTGATATGTGAGAATATCGATTGGAGATGATGATTCATGACCCTTCCAACCCGGGAACCCACTGTTCTAAAAACAACTAAGTA
>JZKD02S0950570.1:177353-188578 GCA_000966675.3 Picea glauca
AAGAAAGGGAGAGAAGAATTTTGGAAAATAGAAAGGGGAGGGAAATTTCAGAAATGAGAATTGATGTCAACAAGGGGTTGTTACAATTTTACTTTGACTCCATATTTTGGACAATCATCCATATTTTGGATGATCAATCATATTTTTAATAGATTTGTTTTATATGACAACTATATTTTATTTGTTTTGGAGAAACAATATATTTTGAACAACAATTGTTTTAAAAAACAAACATATTTTATTTGTTTTGGAGCAAGAGTATATTTTTGACAGCTTGTTGAATTATTTTATTTTAGGCATATATGTGCATATCTATTTGGTATTTGGGAGTCATACGTGTGTTTTTAAATGTTTCATATGGGATGATTTGGATGTATATTTATAATGATGTTTTGATGGATGCATGTTTATTAGTGGAGGAACAGGGGGATATTTTGAATGTT
Source organism: Picea glauca (assembly GCA_000966675.3). Lineage (NCBI taxonomy): Eukaryota > Viridiplantae > Streptophyta > Pinopsida > Pinales > Pinaceae > Picea > Picea glauca. The sequence goes on from JZKD02S0950570.1 coordinate 177,797, forward strand.
AAACAAAAGAGTTGTTAGGGGGTCCCCACTTATTAGTTAATATGTATTATACTCTTATCATTTTTTATTAATATTTTATTATGAGTTGTTGATCCGGGATTTCTGTGAGAACCTTATCTACAAAAATCCTACGATGAGGATATTTTACTGGAATTTAATCACATGTGAACATGAGAAAATAATCATTAAGCATTGCATATAAACGTGAGCAAATTTTGATCATGATGTACATATGTGTAATTAAACCTCTACTTAATAAAACGATAATTCAAAATAAAACTCACACATATAATTTGACACCCATGTGTTAATGGAGTTCACCATACTTTGCTGGTTGCATCTCTAGATCCACTTGGAATACAAATCACTTTATTATCCTTCCTTTAGCAGGGCTGAAACCTTCTCACAAAATGTGGCACATTCTCCTTATAGGGATGAAACCCAGAGAAACCTTCTCTTGTACAAAGAGAACTGAAGGCTCTCACATAATTGACATTCATTCAGACACCATAAGGACTACATTCCTCTCAATGCATATATCTCTCTCAAAGGGGCCTTCAATGGGCCTACCCCACAATGCTTACATAAGGAATTTATATAGTTTCCCTCTCTCCATAATTCAAGGAGACAAGATCCACAATTTTAGGATCTAATAACAAATCAATGAAAGAAATGAGAAATTATCTCAACCAACCTTAACTTCCCCTTGAGACTAGGAAACCAATTGTGATAAAATGAGGAAGAATCCAAAACCAACTCATGGGACTACCAAATTCTTCTTAAAATTAGGAAACTAATTTGTGAGTTAGGATTCTCACATAAAACTAATTTCCCCTTAAAACTAGGAAACTAATTTGTGAGGTGGATTCTCACACTTAATTTTTCTTTCCTTTTTACAAATTAAATGAAAAATATATGAGCACATTATGCTCAAAAATATGAAGCATTAAACATTCCTTTTAAACTTTGTCACCTATCATCAATCATAATTTTAATGATATGCTCCATGGTGTGCAAAGTAATGAATCCTTGTGTGGAGATCCTCCTAGATCAATTGTTCTTATTTAAATAAAAGTAGTTGAAACTACTCAAAACTACTTTTGAAGAATAAAATAAGAATTGAAGGTACAAGCAAAAAATAGAGAGATATAGAGGCACAATCTATGATAAAGTTTACTCTTGCTCAAGAGTGAGATTTCATTACTATTTCATTCATTTATGAAACACTTAAAAGATAAGACCTTCTTGTTGAGAGCATAGTCTTACTAAAGGTGGCAATAGAAGGACCAAGAAGCATTGATAGTTGGCATGCTTCAGAAGGTTGATCATCTATTTCTAATGGTATGTAAATTCTTATTGGATTTCTAAATTGATTTTCAATGCTAATTATGAATTTTGTGTAGATTCAAGGTAGTGGCATACTATTGCTTGTTGATCCAGTTATTTTTCAGTCTTGGTTTTACCTAGAAGACACCAGTCATCTCCGTTTGATGTAAACTTTGACTTCTAAGTATTTTTCTGGTCCTTACCCATTCCGGGGTATGAAGAATTTTATTGGTTTTATTTCATAGCCGAATAAATAAAACCATTTGATGGTTTTGAGGTCTCATTTTAGACTATATGTGTGATCTTATTTAATATTTTCTGTTTTTATAACAATTCATAAAATTTGTTATAATTTTATGATATAAATAGTTTTATCTCTTTATCATAACACAACATAAAATACAACATTGATCTCAAGAACATATTTCTTGAAGATTAATTGACATTTTTGCGAAAGTCTATAAACATAGGGTAACAATCCCAACTATCTTTCCTTAGCCCAACAAGATTAAAAAATGTTGGTATTAGGATAGCCATTCCTTTTCATCAACACACACCTTATGAGTTAGTATATGGGAAGATAGTAATACTTCCCATTGAGAAATAAATACAAACACTTAGGACAACAATACAACTTGGGTCAGACCTATTATAGGCTCAGAAACAAAGATTTCTTCAAATTAATGAGTTGGATGAATTACAATAAGATTCCCTACACCAAGACACAATGATACAACATCAAAGAGATAGATGGTACAATAAGTTTATCAAGAAAAAGAAGTTCAAGAATGGAGACTGGGCATTATTGTTTGATTCAGGTTCAAGGACTTCAAAGGAAAATTTCACACTAGGTGGCTCAGTCCATATGATATTGATATAGTATATGACATTGGGGCCATCAAACTACATATCATAGATGAAGACAAAATTCCTCTAATGGATAATGAACATAAACCTCGCTTATATCATCGACCCTTATCAAAGGAATCCTTTTTAAGGAAGATTGCAAATTGATGACCCGACAATGATTTAGAACTCATTGAGGAAGAATGAATCCCGACTCGATAGTTTCCATTTCCTCTTAAAAAAAGTGTGAAAACTAGTCTAGTAGGCACATAAAAAAAGTGTGAAAACTAGCCTAGCAGGCACATAAAAAAAAGTGTGAAAACCAACTCAATTTTCACATAAAAAATAAAAAATAAAAAAAATATGAATCAAACAAGAAGGGAACTTCACAGTTTTGTGATGGTTATGTCAGTATCCTTCTCAACAAATTGTAATAAATATTTGATTTTTTTCTAATAATATTTTTTTCCAGGATATGCATGGGAGAACAATATTTCTACAACTCCTGTTGTTGCAATTCCTTTTACTGCAATTCCCATTGTTGCAACTCCCTTTTCCGCAACTACCCATGTTGCTACAATTCCCTTTGCCACAACTATTCTCGTTGCTACAAATCCCTTTGCTGCAACTCCCTTTGCCAGAAACACCTCTGTTGCTGTAGTTCCCTTTGCTACAACTATTCTTGTTGCTGCAATTCCCTTTGTTACAACTCCCTTTTCCACAACTATTCCCATTGTTGCAACTCCCTTTGCCACAACTAACCCTATTGCTGCAATTCCCTTTGTCACAACTATTCTTGTTTCTCAACTTCCTTTCTCATTTCCATCACTGCAACTCCACTTGTAGCTCTGCCTCATTTCCCAAACCCCTCCCCTCTCATTTCCATTTTTTCAACTCACGTTGTTGCAATTCTGCTTGCAAATTTACTTTATTTTTGCACTTCTCTCCCACACCTTTCATCCACTTCAATGATGCTGCAATTCCTATCTACATGACTGAGGCTGCAAATCTCGTTGCTGCAACTCTAAGTGATGTAGTTCCATCACTACAACTCCCATTGCTACGAATCTACTTGCATCTTGCACTCATGGATGATTTTAAGGATGCAAATTTATATTAAAATGTAGAAACCTGGGATAATCTTACTAGTCCTTAATATGAAAAATATAAAATGTTTGGTTATGGTTTTATAAAAATATTCAATTTTATAAGGATTTTATATAGTTTCTATAAAATTTTGGCAATTTTCAAGGTAAAATAATTTCATTCTATGGAATTTGGGCGAATCATTTTTAGAAAAAAATGGAAATTGGTGAATCTTTTTTTGGGAAAACACATGGAAAATTAGCCCATTTGCGAAATTTAGCCCCTAAAATAATCTATGCTTGTACTTTGTCAATGTCACCATTATTGCACTTCCGATCGATAAAACCAACAATGTAGATGCTGCGATTCCGGTTAAGACTATTGATGTGACTCTGCCTTTCGACGCCACAAACTCCATCAATACCATGCTCATACTGCCACGTGATGTAAGAAAAATATAGGTACAAGTTCCAATAATAATGTGTGATGAGTAGTTTTAAATGGCATAATTTCTATTATTATTCCACTAACTGCTACAACTCCCATTGCTACAAATCTACTTGCATCTTGCACTTTGTCAGCGTCACCATTTTTGCACTTCCGATTGATAGAACCAACAATGTCGATGTTGTGATTCTGGTTAAGACTGTTGACATGAATCCGCTTTTCGGTGCCACAAACTCCATCAACACCATGCTCATACCACCACGTGATGTAAGAAAAATATAAGTACGAGTTCCAATAAGAATGTGATGAGTAGTTTTAAATGGCATAATTTCTATTATCATTCCACTAACCACCACCTTACACAATCATTACCAAATCTGATGACCTTGCACCCTCATTACCATATCCACCACTGTTGTTGCTGCAATTTGAAATTCCCCACTTGATTAACACTCATCTCTTGTGGAAACACAAGAAATCGGAGTTATCAAGAAGAAGGAACCACAGGGGGATCATTGATACGCAAGGAACCTACAAAAGTATTACTTTTCAAGACCTACAACAATATTAGATAAATTCTGGAACAATCCAGGTGGATGGAATACATGCTACACCTACATGGATACACTGATAAAATAAATTTAGGATTCACCTTGAATTATAGAGTCAAGCACTTCATGGTAGTAGGTGCTTAGGTCGAAGTCACTGAAGAGGCACTGGAAGAATTCACCAATTTTCCAAGATCAGGTGAAAGATAGTACACTAGAAGGACTTCATAGCCTGAAATTCTAAGTAAATTCCTCAAAATTGGAGAGACTTTAGTTAATAAAGGTACAATATTTGAATCCTGGTCTCTGCCACACCCCTGTCAAGACATGGCTATCTTTGTAAATAAATATTTTAACTACAAAGGTTTCTATGGCTCTGTCTATGTCCAACATATCAGTCTACTCAATCATCTCTAACACAGTCGACCAATTAGCATGCCATACTTCTTGTCCAAAATGTTGTAGACAATGGAAGCACTCATCCAAAGGGTAAAGAACCCTAGGGACACCGTCTCATACAACAAATTCATAAATCTCTTGGTTGAACATACACTACACAAAGAAGGCCACACTTGGAACAGTGTCTTTCGACCCCCTTTTATACTCTCTGAGGATGACGTATATGCACTTCAGGCATTGGATGCATTTCCAACATTGGAAGAGGCCATGGTTGCAATGCCTTTCCTTTTCCAGATAACAACGCTGCAGACACTGTGAGCCCAGTTGTTGCAACTCCTCCTTCAAATAAATACCAAAGGAAAACTATGAAAATGGGTCACCCTAGTGAAAATCCAGTGAAGGAAATCTATGAAAACGACAATGAGGTAATCACCACTAAACTCCCAACAAAGAGAGTCAGAGGGTTTAAAAAAAGGAAAACCCCCATTCCAAAGAAATGAAGAACTAGCCATGCAGCTACAACTCAACGTAAGAGGAAAAAAGCTAATGAGTTGAAAGAACAATCCAAGAATTGGCATACTTTCAACACCTCTCTAATGCAATTTTGCTTACCATTTTCCATTGATGACTTCCTTTTTGATAATTTCCTTATCTAGTTTTTCCTCCCTTTTCATTAAGGTATGAATATTTCCCTATATGCCATTCATACGCTATTTTTTCATATTTATTAAAAGAACTTACTACTTTCATGTCATAATATTTATACACATGAGTAATAAACTAACTGCAACTCCTCACAATGGCTTCAATCCCTCTTTGTTGCTGTGATTCCGGGTGCAATCCAACTGCTCCAATGCCAAGTGTGCTCTCTGTTGTTGTGACTCTAGATAACAACTGCAATTCCAAGAACACTCCTTATTGCTGTGAATCCGAGTACACAGTTGCTATGAATCTGAGTACAAAGTCTGCCAACACAGTAGTCAACACTACAACTGGAAGTTAGGAAATGATCTTCATATAGGAAGGCAATAAGAGGCAAGTGGATGAATAAAAGGGGAATCAATTCACCTACCAAGTCAACACATTCCTAATCTTTACTCAAACTTAGCAAAATCAATGTAATTGGATGAAAAACCAGATTCTCATGGCTGTCCATCTATCTCTTTGTATACTTTTATACATTATTCATATTGTATATGAACCCGAGCTTCCACAGAGATGAGGGAGAGGAGAATTATTCTAGTGATATCATTTTGTTGTTATTGTAACTTTCAAACTTCTGCAATAAAATTCCATTTCCGCTTCATGCCCGTGTAATGGTTTGATGTACGATTGTTCTATTTTTATTTCTTATCACAATGCCTTGTCTAAGGGGGTAGGCCCCCCTCCTTAGTTAGGTACTTCTTGTATATTAATAGTAGGATCTAACATTTCAATTATGTTCATTCTATTCCATAGTTGTTTTTCTTTTCTCAATTTGCTGTAATTCTAGATTCATAGAATAGTTCCTCGCAATTCAATTGTGGTTGATGCTTAGTCTCCTTCTAACGCAAGTTTCAATTCAATGTTGATTTTAACAATGAAATTTTTAATCACATATGTTATTACCACTCCTATTGTTCGAATTGGTGTAGCAATCTCGTTGCAGCTCTCTAAATGCAATCTCGGTTGTTGTGACTCACATTGTTACAACCTATTGAGTTTCAACTTGGTTGCTGCAACTCACGTTGTTGTAACTCGCATCGCTATAAATTCCTTCGCACTAAATCTTCATTGCTATAAATCACATTACTGCAACTCATGTTGCTACGATTTCTTTCGTGCTGCAACTTTGTTGTTGTAACTTTTGTTGTTGAAACTCCGCTTGTAGTTGTACTTTATTTTTTTTTCTTCCTAATTTGTGATAGCTTTAGTTTTCATCATTTTGGCATCGATATCATATTGAATTTTTTTCGAATGTGTGAACATGTAATTGTTACAAAAAAATATCATTATTATACTTGAGCAAGTCACTAGTAGATCATAGCATAATTTTACTTTATGTAAATGTGATTTAATTTCATAAGTGTGATTTACTTTTTGCAAGTGTGATTTAATTTTTTCAAGTGTAATTTACTTTCTACAAGTGTGATTTAAATCTTTCAAGTGTGATTTACTTTTTGCAAGCTTGATTTAATTCCAACAAATGTGATTTATTTTCTACAAGTTGATTTAAATTCCACAAGAGTGACTTTTCTTTCCTGCAAGTGTGATATTTAGTTTTTATGCAACTCATGGAATAATATAATTTGGTGACTTAGTTAAGTATATTGAAACCTTGATTGTGACATTAAAAGTACTACAAATCTTAGCAAAAACAACATTACTACTCTTGAATATACGGTGCATGATAGTTTGTAAGTAAGATGCTACCTCAGATTGATAATTAAATGTACAACTCTTCAGTTGCTCACTAATATAATTAGGAATTAATTGAAAAGTATGTCAAGTTGCAAGACCATTTTCCTCATATTGTTTTCACCTTGTCAAGGTATGGCAGGGGTCCCCACTATGAAAGTTGTCCAATTTAAAAGAGTATTATTTTAATCATTTGAAAAATACATGGCATCACAGATAAAATTGTTGTGCTCAATATAAAATGGTTGCAAGATGTTATATGTCAAAACCATATGAAAAAGTTAGGTCTATATTGAAGAAATAGAATACATAGAATCAAAATAAGAAGTTTGGCAGAAAATGCCTCAATCCATTTTCTCATGTACATTGTAGTCATTTTAATGATACACTATATAATACAATAATGAAACCACCTTGATTTATCGCACATCAACACCTCATTAGGAGATAAGGTAGGAGGAGGAAAAATAGGATTCTAGAAACACACTTAGGATAAAAAATATATCCTAGAATGTGAAATACAAAGGTTGTATACTGGGACTTCATGATTGCATAATAGTAAGAAGATAACATTCCACCCCTTAATCATACATCCAAATAAGAATACAAACAATGAAACATAAAATAGTATCAACTCAAAGTCTTCATGTTGAAACTCCTTAGCTGAGCTTCAATGAAGAACTACCTGAAAAACCACCAAATCTAGATGCTGAAAAATCTGGAAAATCCCACTACGTAATCATGTGAGACATAATTTCTTCAATTGTTCACTGATGTGAACTCCAATATAATGATGAGAGTTAACCAAGAGAAGTGAATCAACTACAAGTCTGACACATCCCTAAAAATGCCTGACAACTCAATCAAATGCCAAGTTGCAATGTAAAAGGATCCAATTGTCCTCTACTAGGTTGAATGACCATCCAAGTGAACAAAATTTCCACACAAATACTCTCAAAATTAACATCCATGTGTATCATTTGTATGATTTAACTAAAATAAATTGAACCATCATTCTACCAAAGTCTTCCATCTACAGACTGCAGTTTCCCATCTGACGAATTTTTTTTTTTTATGGTTGAATCTTTCGATCTGACAACCATCTTCATTTCCATCATCAATTCCCCCCTTTGTTAGTTCAAAGGAGAGACCACAAGTGGTTTCATGAACCATCTTCACTTTATTTTTTAACTCTCCCCCTTAAGGTGCATGAGAGTTCCACTATCAGCTGTAAGACACGTCTTTACTCGAGATTGTATTCTTTGGTAAGGATGTAATAATTGCTTGCCTGTTGATGATCACTACCAAGGATTGATCCACTCATAGTGAATGTTCAATCTTGCAGGTTTTTTCCACTTGGAACATTTGCGTGATGCATGATTCTTCTTTCCACAATTCTGAAAAAGATGGAGATCATAACACTATTTCTCCATGTGACCAACTTGACTATAACGTTGGCATTTCACATTGTGATGTTTAAGTTGAATAGGTGGAGTTTTTATCTAGAAAATTCTACAACATTATGACTAACTGTGGAAACTTACATACTCATTTTCTTGAAGGAATCCTTCACTAATGAAGTGGATTCATTTTGAATAATCGAGAATATGAAAGGTAGCTTCCTTGTCATATCCAAGTCTTCATCTATGCTTGTTGTGGTTAGTTTTCTCCCAAGGTCTAATGATGGGCTTGGGAAGAGAATTCTGAACCAATTGCTTTGATATATGTGAAAGTTGATTTACCACATGTTGTTGCATCATTGAAAGTTTTTCTTCACTAAAATAAAAAGAAAACATTTGAAGCGTAGGTTCATGAATAAATTCATATTCATTTGCATTTGTCTATGAAGTTGGCTCATTGAGTTGCTTCTGCACTAAATGTTGATTAAAATCATCATCATCGTCATCATTGAAAATATGGTTGTTCTGAGCAATGACTAGTTCAGAACACTGAAGATTCTTTTGTTGAAGTTCATCTTGAAGACACTATGTCTGAGTTTGAAGTAGTTCTACTTTGGTTTAAGTCACTTGAAAACAAGTTACAACATGTTGAAGAGTTGCTTTGTTTAATACCAATGTGTTGTCTTCAAAAGTGATTATTAGAGTATTTAGTAACTCTAATCATTCTAGATTTTGCTCCATTTGAACTCACTCACTTGCACTTCACACTCACTTGAACTTTCTTTCTTGAACTTTTATTACTTAAATTCACTTGCTTAAACTTGTCATGTTCGCTTGAATTCTTTAAGTCACTCACTTGAAATCCATGCTCACTTGAACTTATTTCCTTGAACTCGCTTGTACTTCATGCTCACTTGAACTTTGATTATAGAAAGTTGAGGGTGTTGGATACTACCAAAAATGCACCCAAATTATGATTTTTACAATGATATGACTCAAAAGTACAATGACTCATGGGTGTCACACTCAATCAAGAATGCACCTAATCACAAAGTCAACCTGCTTACATAAGGACTATTTGTTAGTTACAATTATTACTTATTCTAAAGTTGAATTGATCTTCAAATTTGAATGCCTCGTTGATTCTTTTGAGTCTAGTTCTCTAATTACGATCTTGATGTGATTGAATGCTGCTTAATTGAGTGCTTGGATTGCATATATTTGAATTATTCTTGAATGACTTTAATTTGTGTGAATTTCATTCACTTGCTTTGTACTTTGTGCATGTATTGTTTATAAACAATATGTATAAATATACTCTGAAAATATGTTTTGAGCGTCGACAAAAAAAACATCATAATCATCCAAGAAAGTATGCACTATCCACGGATATACTCAAGTTGTACCTATGATCCTCTTATTCAATTTCATACACATCAAAGTTACATGCTCTATCAAACTGAATATGACCGATTTGCTCGTTCTTATGTCACGACCACATCAAGGTCGTGACATAAGAACGAGCAAATCGATATTGTCCTCCTCTACGTCGGCATTATCCCAACAATCTCATGACTGTTACAATGAACTCGGCTCTTGGCTTTTGGCAGCAAATTTCTTCACATTGAATACCAGCACAATGGGAATGACAAAATTTGTCTTTTCCTTGGCTCCTCTCAGAGCTCTAGAAGCTTCATCGTAAGTACGGGCTGAAATTAAATTGTGCATAGAAGTGTCGAGAAATGCCTCAACTGAGGTGGTAGCGTCTCTTTTCTAAACAAACAATTCCTCATTCTTATTTGAGGGTTGATACATGCGTTTGACAATCTTACATTGTTCAAGAAACAGAGTTAATTGCTTTACAGGAAGTATATATAATAATAATAATTTATTTGTTTATAATTAAATCAGATATCAAATTGGAGTATAAAATTTTTTTTACCCAGCAATTTGATTGATAAAGTTTACTCAAAATTTAAACTTGTAACTTCTTAGGAAAAAACACACCCACTAAACTATATAATAAAAAAAATATTTATATCAATAACTTTATGATAAAATATATTACAATCCAACAGATAAGGATTTGTTTGTTCAGATCTCAACCTCAGTAAAGTAATCGAAAGCCTGGCTGGAAATTGACCCAGCAAACACAACAAGAAACCCTATATTTTGTTGCGAGTTACCTTTACTGCACCCTATATTTGCTTGACTATTAACTATTTGTTGCGAGTTACCTTTACTGCACCCTGCGAGTTACCTTTACTGCCCAGTTATATGCTTGACTATTTATATAAAAACAAATGATGAAAAGGGCGACCTCTGCTTGGCTT
>JZKD02S0950570.1:189700-205612 GCA_000966675.3 Picea glauca
AGGATACTACTATTTTAGATTTATTGTTTTGTTACAAATTTCAACATCTTATTTACATATTCATTTGGTGTGATATTGTCATTTTTAAAGCCACAATAATTAGTTTGAAGAATACTACATAAAAATTATATATATTAAAAATAAATCTCAGATCCAAGAGTTAGATTTCTTGTGGTCTGATTGAAATTTTGACGGGCTATAAACTATGGTGATATTTCTACCTATCTCGCCTAGCATGACGATATTTACAAAATATTCATGTAAGGATCATTACCATTTCATGCATCAATGATGCAGGAGCATCGACTACCCATCAAGCGAGCCAGCATGGAGCGGAGAACAGCTGGACTGCACCAACACATATTACTTTTGAAATATTTTTGGGAAGTGTTGCGCCACCATTTGAATAAAGGCATTTATAAGAGCGCACTTGTACATTGTAAACGGACCTTGAGCGGATAAGCTCTCGTCCTTAGGTAGCTGAAACATTCATTAGATTTAATGTAGGTAGATAGAATAATTAAGTCTAGATTAGACAGTTTTACTTTCGTGAGGGCAAACGGAATATAGGCACCCTCCTTTGTACATTGTAATTCATTCTGGATTATGATAGAGAGAGAGCATTATTATCATCATCGAGAGCAAGCAGAGCAGAGCAGAGAGCTTGTGGAGAGCACCCATGTACAGATTGAATTAATAGAAGAAAGACTTTGATTCAACTCCATGGATGTGTTTGATCTCTCTCTGTTGTTGATATTATTCTATTGCATATTGGCTTCTTTTTATGCCTATCTTCTATATGCTGCGTATGTGATTGCATATCAGGTTCGAAATATGAGAGAATGAGGAAATGAGTTTCAATTGTTTCTCTGCTTAAGCTAGGAGATTCCTGCATAGAGTGCAGTTGAATTCATCCGCATAGAGTGCGTTGATGAGGCTTAGTAGTTAAACTCTTGTTCTCATTCACCCAGAAGTTGGTTTGGGTAGATAGAGTCGTGCAAGGTGTGAACAGGCTGGGCGAGGTCTCAGAGTTGTGGTTCTGAGCTAAAGTATTGATAGATTGCTGCTGCAGGAGTGCGCAGGGCCATAAGTCTTCAACACTTAGCGTGTTTGAAGTAAATCCGCAAGGAGTGCGTGCAGGAAGTTTCCAACAGAAGTTCAGAAGCTGGGAAAGCTCAAGAAGGTTAGGCCTTCGAAGTAGTCGAAGAGCAGCAAGGAGAACTGAGTAGGTTGATGGACGGGTCTCGAGAAGAGACACTTCTTATTCAGGATTTGAGTAAGGAGGAAAAGTGGACGTGAAGTCTACAGTGCAGAGGGAAGAAAGTTCGGACCGGAAGAAGCTTCGAGGTGGAGAGATTACTTAAGAGGAAGAGAATCGATGACTTGGAATCATTGTAGAGAATTTTGAAGAACACGACTCACTCGGGATCGGGCATATCGACACTTCGTGCGAAAGAAGTTGATAGTTTGGCCAAGGAGATCGCGAGAACGCGAGAAACGGTGACCCGACCATTTCGTGCATGGTGTGGGTCATAGTCAGGTGATGTGACAGGTGATCTCGGGACATCGGGCCTCGGGAGTTGAAGGGGCAAGAGATAGGTCTCGTGAGTGACGAGGAAGCGAGAGGCGAGATAGAAAGTTGTCGACATCTCGACGCTTCGGGTCTCGGAGGTTGGGACTCCGAAGGAATAGTGACGGGAGTCGCGAAGTCGCGATAAAGCAAAACTCCGATCAGCCGAGGGAAGGTCAGCGTTGACCAAAGACATCGGGTCTCGGGGATACGAGGGTCTAGTACTGGACTGGGGAACTCGCGAAGACGCGAGAGCCGATCCTCCGATAAGCAAGAAAGGGAGGACCCCGCGAATGGAAGGTTACTGTGGGTACGGAGGGTTCCCGAAAGGGAATCAGAAGAACCTTTGATTTCTTCGAGTCGAGGAAGAAGAAGGTCCTGGTGAGAGCGACCATACTCCGAGGACCGGGTAGGGTTGCGTCAAGAGTGGTATCAGAGCCATTGAAATCTTGTCTGTATATCTCAGGCGAGAGAAGGGAAGGAGAAAGGAAAAGCACTCTGATACTCATGACTTGCGTCAAGAGTGGTATCAGAGCCCGGAAAAGAGTTTCTCTTTGCTTCGATAGTAGAGAGAAGAGATTCAACATGCCGCCCAGAAGAGAAAGGCAGTCACCTGATCGTGAGGACAGGGATGCTCGGAGAAGGGGTAGGCCGGCAGGAAATCCAAAAATGGAACGCCAGATACGAGATCTCAGGGCGAGACTCGAAGAAATGGAGACCACCCAAAGGCGCGGAGCTGGCGCTGGGGAGTACAACGACTCCGAAGTGGAAGAGGAAGCTGGACACGATGCAGAGGAGGTCACAATAGAGGATGCCTCGATAGAGAGGTTGATCAGAGCCATTTCCAGAATGAGCTCGAAGACAAAGATGGACATTCCTGTCTATGAGGGAAGCCTAAATGCAGAAGAGTTGCTGGATTGGATCCGAGCACTCGATACCTACTTCGATTATGAAGATATCGAAGAGGATAAGAAGGTAAGGCATGCTGTCACGAAGCTGAAAGGACATGCAGCCTTATGGTGGGATGAGTTGCAGGCTGATAGGCGCTGCAAAGGAAAACAGAAGATAAAGAGCTGGGATAGGATGATCGCTAAGATGAAAGCGAAATTCATCCCCAGAGATTACCGGATCACTCTGTTCAGGCGCATGCAGAACCTGAGACAGAAGATGATGACGGTGAAAGAGTACACCGAGGAGTTCTACATGCTCAACATTCGAGCTGGTCATCGAGAGAGTGATGACGAGAAGGTGGTGAGATACCTGAATGGGTTGAGGTATGACATTCAGGACGAGCTGAGCATGGTTACCATCCGAACAGTTGAGGATGCGTACTAGATGGCTCTGAAAGCCGAGGAGAAACTGAGCCGCAAGCAGGGACAACGAGGGCGAGGAAGAAGTCAGCCCAGAGGCAAAGCAGTTGCCCAAGAAAAAACGTAGAAGCCCAAGGAGGATTGGAAGAGACCTCAGGGAAAAGCTGAAAGAGGTGGGACATCACAGCAGAGACAACAATATGCTGAGCCGAGGAGGCAACAAGATGATCAGCAGGGAGGATATGCTGACGCCGACACATTTCCTCGTACCCGAGGTAGAGGAAGAGGCAGAGGAGGAATTATCACATGTTTTACGTGTGGTAAAGACGGTCATAAATCCATGGATTGTCCAGACAGGAAAGTGGACAGAGGAAAAGCTCACGTTGCAGAGGCACAAAGGCGTGACGTGGAGGATGAAGACACTGGAAGTGGGAAGTCACTAACAGTGCATAAATCTCTCTTGAAACCTAAGAAAGAGGTGGACAGCTCAGCGCAAAGATGCAGACTATTCCGGACCATGTGCAAGACCAAGGGATGGAAATGCAAGGTCATAGTGGACAGCGGAAGCACTGATAATCTCGTTTCGACCGAGATGGTGGAGAAATTGGAGCTGAAGACGGACAATCACCCGAGCCCATACCAAGTGTCATGGCTGCAGAAAGGGCACCGGGTAAGAGTTACAAAACAATGCCTGGTTGAAATTAAGATGGGTGATTATAAAGATAAAATTTTGTGTGATGTTATTCCCATGGATGTCTGTCATGTTTTATTGGGAAGACCATGGAAGTATGATAGAAATGTAGTTCATGACGAGAGAATGAACACCTATACCTTGGAGAAGGATGGGAAATCACATACATTGTTTCTGATAAAGGATAAAGAAGTGAAGCCGGAAGTAAGCAGTACTATACTTCTCATGAGTGGGAAAGAGCTTCTCACAGAGATGGAGAAGAATGAAGATCCACAATTCTTTGTTGTCAGGAAGTCGAGAATTGTCCTGACAAGCACAAGAGTGGACGACTTGCCAGAGGAGATTCAGGAACTGTTGGGAGAGTTCGCTGATATCATTGTGGATGAACTACCTCATTCGTTACCACCGATGTGGAGTGTGAGTCACCACATTGATCTCATACCCGGGTCAAGCTTACCAAATAAGGCAGCGTACAGATTGACACCTCAGGAGAACAAGGAGGTCAAAAGGCAGGTACAGGATCTGAAGGATAAAGGACTGGTCAGAGAGAGTCTTAGTCCGTGTGCTGTTCCGACAGTACTAAGTCTGAAGAAGGATGGAGGCTAGAGGATGTGTACAGACTCCAGGGCGATAAATAAAATCACCATCAGGTACAGATTTCCACTGCCGAGAATGGATGACTTGATGGACTGCCTAAGTGGGGCAAATTATTTCTCGAAGATTGACCTCAAGAGTGGATATCATCAGATCCGGATGAGAGAGGGAGATGAATGGAAGACAACATTCAAGACAAACGAGGGTTTGTACGAATGGTTGGTCATGCCGTTTGGTTTGACAAACGCACTAAGCACATTCATGAGGCTGATGAATGAAGTCCTGAGGGAATTCATTGGCAAATTTGTGGTCGTGTACCTGGATGATATACTGATTTTTAGCAAGACCAAGGCTAAACACTTGAGGCATTTAGCCACTGTGATGAGAAGGCTACAACAAGAGAAGTTGCTGATAAATTTGAAGAAGTGTTCCTTTATGCAGACATAACTCATTTATTTGGGTTTGTAATTTCGGCGAATGAATTGAAGATGGATCCTGAGAAGGTTGAGGTAATCAGAAATTGGCCATCGTCGAGGAACATTTTTGAGGTAAGGAGTTTTCATGGACTCGCTAGTTTCTACAGGAAATTCATTCGGAATTTTAGTGGAATTAGCACCACAATGATGGACACAGTGAAGAAGCGGCATAAATTTTTTCATTGGACAACAGAGGCTGAAAGGAGCTTCAATCTGTTGAAGCGAAAGATTACAGAGCAACCAATTCTGGTGTTGCCTGATTTCCAGAAGACCTTCCAGGTGAAGTGTGATGCCAGCGGGTATGCTGTTGGAGGGGTCTTGAGTCAGGATGACAGACCTGTGGCATACTATAGTGAGAAGCTGGATGATGCCAAGTTGAAATACTCCACGTACGACAAAGAGTTCTATGCCATCATACAGGCATTGAAAAAGTGGAGGCATTATTTGATACCCAAAGAGTTTGTGCTATACAGTGACAATCACGCATTGCAGTTTATAAGTCAACAAGAGAAGCTGAATCAAAAGCATGCGAAGTGGGTGGAATATATGCAGAATTTCACATTCGTCATTAAGAACATTTCGGGGACTGCCAACAAAGTAGCTGATGCTTTGAGCAGAAAATGTTTATTGCTGCAGGAGTTCAGGGTCAAAACCTTGGGTTTTAAAAACTTGAAGGATATGTATGCAGGTGATGCAGACTTTGTAGAAGCATACGAGGCAGCCGAGAATCCAGTTCTCAGAGATCGGAGCCCGTGGATAGATTTCATGATCCATGAAGGATTGTTGTTCAGGGGCAATCAGTTGTGCATACTGAATTGCTCCATGAGGGAGAATTTAGTGAAGGAGAAACACAGCGGTGGCTTAGCAGGTCATTTCGGGCATGAAAAAACATTCGCCAAGCTGAGCGAATCGTATT
The DNA here is from genome assembly GCA_000966675.3 of Picea glauca. NCBI lineage: Eukaryota > Viridiplantae > Streptophyta > Pinopsida > Pinales > Pinaceae > Picea > Picea glauca. The sequence continues at coordinate 195,258 of JZKD02S0950570.1, forward strand.
ATTGGCCAGGCATGCAAGAAGATGTGAAAAGGTTTGTTGACAGGTGCAGGATATGTCAACATTCCAAGGGACAAAAATAGAACACCGGGTTTTATCAACCATTGCTCATACCTGAAAGACCTTGGGAGGCAATCAATATGGATTTTGTGTTGGGATTGCCGAGAACACAACGAGGAGTTGATTCCATCTTCGTGGTGGTATATAGGTTCTCAAAGGTGGCACATTTTATCCCATGTCATAAGACCAGCAATGCAACCCACATCGCCAACTTATTTTTCAAAGAGATTGTGCGATTGCATGGATTGCCGAGAAGCATCGTCTCGGATCGGGATACAAAGTTCATAGATCATTTTTGGAGGACGCTATGGAAGAAGCTGGGGACTAATTTGGATTTTAGCTCAGCATACCATCCGCAGACATATGGGCAGACGGAAGTGGTCAACAGAAGCTTGGGAGATCTATTGAGGAGCCTCGTGGTGGAGCATCATAACAGTTGGGACCAGATTTTACCACAGGCGGAATTCGCATACAATGATTCTGTGAATCAGAGTACTGGTAAGAGTCCATTCCAAATTTTGTATGAGACACAGCCGAGAGGATTTTCTGAGCTCAGGGAGTCAGAACAGGCTAAGACTAGCAGCGCGAGGGCTAAAGAATTCGCGGAAGCGATGCAGGAGATTCATGCGCAGGTGAAACAACGAATGCAGAAGGCGAATCAAGAGTATAAGCGCAGAGCCGATCAGAGGAAGAGACAACTTCAGTTTGAAGTTGGAGACATGGTTCTGGCGCACCTGAGGAAAGAAAGGTTCCCAAGGGGAACGTATAACAAGCTCAAGATGAAGAAGATCGGGCCATGCAGAGTCCTGAGGAAGTTTGGAGAAAACACATACGAGCTTGAGTTGCCAGAGGGCATCGGGATATCTCCAATTTTTAACATTTCATATTTATACCCTTATAGGGCTGGAGAAACAGATGCTGGAGATGAACAACTAGGGGTCCAGTGGCAGAAGCAGATGCCAGCAGCAGAAAATCCACAGATGGATTGCATACTGGACAACCGAGCTAGTAAGATGACCAGGCGCAAGCAGTATTTTGAATACCTGGTAAAATGGAAGAATCACCCAGTGGAGGATGCTAGCTGGGAGACAGAAGCAGTTATACAGAAGCATGGGCACACTGTAAGGGAGCTCATGGACAGGAGCCCATGAAATCTTTTTGAGCCGAGGAGTATGATGCAGGAGCATCGACTACCCATCAAGCGAGCCAGCATGGAGCGGAGAACAGCTGGACTGCACCAACACATATTACTTTTGAAATATTTTTGGGAAGTGTTGCGCCGCCATTTGAATAAAGGCATTTATAAGAGCGCACTTGTACATTGTAAACAGACCTTGAGCGGATAAGCTCTCGTCCTTAGGTAGCTGAAATATTCATTAGATTTAATGTAGGTAGATAGAATAATTAAGTCTAGATTAGACAGTTTTACTTTCGTGAGGGCAAACGGAATATAGGCACCCTCCTTTGTACATTGTAATTCATTCTGGATTATGATAGAGAGAGAGCATTATTATCATCATCGAGAGCAAGTAGAGCAAAGCAGAGAGCTTGTGGAGAGCACCCATGTACATATTGAATTAATAGAAGAAAGACTTTGATTCAACTCCATGGATGTGTTTGATCTCTGTGTGTTGTTGATATTATGTTGTTGCATATTGGCTTCTTTTTATGCCTATCTTCTATATGCTGCGTATGTGATTGCATATCAGGTTCGAAATCTGAGAGAATGAGGAAATGAGTTTCAATTGTTTCTCTACTTAAGCTAGGAGATTCCTGCATAGAGTGCAGTTGAATTCATCCGCATAGAGTGCGTTGATGAGGCTTAGTAGTTAAACTCTTGTTCTCGTTCACCTAGAAGTTGGTTTGGTTAGATAGAGCCGTGCAAGGCGTGAACAGGCTGGGCGAGGTCTCAGAGTTGTGATTCTGAGCTAAAGTATTGATAGACTGCTACTGCAGGAGTGCGCAGGGTCAGAAGTCTTCAACACTTAGCGTGTTTGAAGTAAAGCCGCAAGGAGTGCGTGCAGGAAGTTTCCAACAGAAGTTCAGAAGCTGGGAAAGCTCAGGAAGGTTAGGCCTTCGAAGTAGTCGAAGAGCAGCAAGGAGAAGTGAGTAGGTTGACGGACGAGTCTCGAGAAGAGACACTTCTTATTCAGGATTTGCGTAAGGAGGAAAAGTGGACGTGAAGTCTACAATGCAGAGGGAAGAAAGTCCGGACCGGAAGAAGCTTCGAGGTGGAGAGATTCCTTAAGAGGAAGAGAATCGATGACTTGGAATCGTCGTAGAGAATTTCGAAGAACACGACTCACTCGGGATCGGGCATATTGGCACTTCGCGCGAAAGAAGTTGATAGTTTGGCCAAGGAGATCACGAGAACGCGAGAAATGTTGACCCGGCCATTTCGTGCATGGTGTGGGTCATAGTCAGGTGATGTGATAGGTGATCTCGGGACATCAAGCCTCGGGAGTTGAAGGGGCAAGAGATTGGTCTCGCGAGTGACGAGGAAGCAAGAGGCGATATAGCAAGTTGTCGGCATCTCGACGCTTCGGGTCTCGGAGGTTGGGACTCCGAAGGAATAGTGATGGGAGTCGCGAAGTCGTGATAAAGAGAAACTCCGATCAGCCAAGGGAAGGTCAGCGTTGACCAAAGACATCGGGTCTCAGGGATCCGAGGGTCTAGTACTCGACTGGGGAACTTGCGAAGACGCGAGAGCCGATCCTCCGATAAGCAAGAAAGGGAGGACCGCGCGAGTGGAAGGTTACTGTGGGTACGAAGGGTTCCCGAAAGGGAATCAGAAGAACCTTTGAGTTCTTCGGGCCGAGGAAGAAGAAGGTCCCGGTGAGAGCGACCGTACTCCGAGGAGCGGGTAGGGTTGCGTCAATCAACATTTCTTTGGTGACCATAGTAGGAATTGAACCTTGGTGATTTTTTTTTCTTTGATTTTAATGACTTTACCTATCCCTCAACAACCAAATATAAGATTTTTTTACCCGATCAAATAAGCGTAACTTCATGTCTATTTGATTTTATCTTAGAGACTGTTGCTTCCATTGAACAGCTTGAATTCTCTTGGGAAGTTATTGTTCATGATATTGAAATCCATGAGCAAAGAGAGTCCATTGAAAGGCAAGCTCATAACCATCTTGCTTAGCCTTGAGTTGCTGATGACCACTCACTTACGGTCTTCTTATAGATATAGGGGTAAATATCTTGAATTTGATCATTTGCTTGAAATTAGAAGATGGAAGGAAATCTTAGAAAAACTTCAACCAAAGCTTTGATGATCATTGTCTAATTCTGAGATCGAAGTTATGATGTTATCAAAAAAATTCTCTCATAATAAGATCATAATGAATTCTTCTGGAGGTTTTGGTACTCCAAGTGGACCCACTTCCTCACATGATTCTTCTTCATCCATAATTCGAAGTATATAGAGCAATTATAATTCATTCCAATCAACAACCAATCCATCTAAAATAATTCGAAAATATGGCTTGTTTCAATTTGAAGAAGATGTCAATACCACTCCATGGCATGTAACTTCACTTTTAAATTTGAATCATGCTACTGCCCCTCTTCCAAAGTTTAAATATCATTTGCCCAAGTTTTCAGACAACAACAAAATAATATCTTTTATGAGAATTTAATTGTTTTTTCTAATGCCTTTCATAACATAGGTGGAAATAATAATGATACATGTGTGAGATTGTTCATCAATTTATTAAAAGGGAAGGAAACAACTAAATTTTTTGAATTCCCCCCAAAGGATTTTTCCACATGGGATGAGTTATGTTACCAATTTAAGTCCACTTATGGGAAAACTCAAATCCCTTCTGAATTAATGAAAATTTACAATAATTTGGTATACGACAAAGGTTAGACAATTAAAAAACATTCAATTTACATTTCACCAAGTTATATAATGTGATTCCCGAGATAACAAAGCCTCATAATCAAGCTATGCTCATGCATTATTATAATTCTATACCTACTTATTTTTATCACGGATCGGAGGAAAAAAGTGTTAATAGTCTAGGGTCAACATTGGAAACCTGTCTAGAATACGAGGAACAAATCATGGGAACTGGTTTTCCCATGGAAGATTTAAACAAACAAATTGGTATGAATGTTGTTTTACAATTATTTTGAGATACATGAGTAATCGAATAATTTCATTCGAAAAGAAAGTGATTACTCAATGAGTTCCTAAAAGTTTTGCTCAAGCTTCGCTTTAAAAATCAACCTCAATCTTTTCAACCAAAAAACATTTTTTCTCATGCTTGGTGTAATTTTTTTGAAGAAAATCATGAAGAAAGCACATGTAAACTTAGAAAGAATGCAAGGGAAATAATTTTTTGGAAAATAGATGATTCAACCATAAGCACTTTAGATTGGGCACCTGAAAAGGATATGTTGATGGTTGATAATAGGAATCAATCTTATCAGAACAAAACTAAAGGAAACTTTAGAAAGAAACCTTCTATTACAAATTTTGATGTTTCAAATACTCACCAATATGATTATCAGAACACATCAATCTCAATGGGTCATTTAACTTAGATTATTCAACATTCTCAAATTTTCTCGTCTTCTTCTTCTACTACCTTCCAAAAATATAATATCTTAAATAAAATGGCCAATATTAAAGTTGGTGCTACATTAATTGATATGGCCTTCGACGTCCCATAACAACAAGAACATCTTAAATTTTTTATTGAAGGTAAAACCTCTATTGTATCTAATCTAACTTTAGAAGAAGAATAACTCTTTGAAAATAAAATTTTGGTTGTATATAATCCAAGAAATTCGGTTAGGAATCCTCCATTTTATGTTTCCATGAAAATTATGGACAAAGTTGCACTTTGTTGTCTTATTGATGGCAGTTCTGGACCTAATGTCATGTCTAGAACTCTCATGGAAGAATTAGGACTTTCTTGTACAAATGAAAAATAAAAAAAACATTATGGCATATAATAATAAAAAAAAGCTACCATCGGAGATATCAAATATGTCACTTTGGTATTGTATTCTCCTATCGAGATCCATACCACTTGTAACTTCCAAGCCATTGATATTCCTGTAAGTAATTATTCAATAATTCTTGGTCATGACTAGAAAGCTCTTACATGTGGATATATGTCCGTGGATGGGATTGATTTGTCTATCCCAAAAGTCGATAAGAAAATCATTTTTCTTTCTGAGGATCACATTTTCCCATACATAGAAAGCATTCTGCAACCTCACATCAATTTTGTTGAAGAAGAAAATGGTATTTAACCTATCTTTCTTGAGGAAGAAAATTATATTTTATTACCATAAATTAATCCGGATGATCGTGTTTGGCACATGCATTTTTATGGTGCATGTTCAAATTATGGGAAGGGTGTTGGGATTGTGTTGTATTCTCTGATAGGAAAGATTCATAATTTTTCTTATATACTTGAGTTTTTTTGTACCAATAATGTTGTAGAATTTGAAGCCCTTATTCTTGGTATTGAAAATGCTTTCAATCTAGGATGCAAACATCTTATGTTCTTTGGTGATTCTGAGTTAGTTGTCAACTTGGTAAAAAATGTTTATAAACTATTAAAAAATCTTTTGAAAAGATATATTCATGTAGTCTCGCCACTAATTTCCAATCTTTTATCTTTCAATATTTGTTATGTGATAGAGAATTGAATTCCATGGTTGATGGGTTAGTTGTTTATGCAGCTCATCCTGAAAGGAAGTTACTCTCTAAAAAACCTGAATGCACATTCCTCTCCTTATATCATCCACATATATCATATGATGAGGAACTTGGTCAAATTTTCCCTGATGACGAAATCATATGTGCTTTTCTAAAGAATGAACCTTTGAATAAAAATGAAATTGTTTCTTTAGATGATAATAAATTTCCAAAAATGTTAACTCATTTAGAAGGATTATTCTCTTCTAGAGACATCACCAGTCATAAGAAAATATAATCGGAGGATTCAAGAAGAAATATACGTGATACCATTCCCGTGAACATTAGGACAAAAGAAGATCCAAAATTTTTAAAAATAGGAGCCCAATGTTCAAAAGAAGAATAAAATAAATTCATGGATTGATTCTGTGGATTTCAAGATGTCTTTGCCTAGTCTTGTGCTGAATTGCATGGATTTGATCCAAGTCCAACATGTTATTCCAATTAAAGAATATTCTAAGCACGTAAGACAAAGACAAAAACATGTAAATTTTGCACTTGAAGCCACTATTCACAAGGAAGTATTAAAGTTATTAACTTTCCATATTATTTTTCCTATAAAATATTCAGAATGGGTTGCAAACCTTGTCCCTGTTAGGAAGAAAAATAGGTATTTTAGATTATGTGTCGATTTTTTCACCCTAAATAAGGCTAGCATAAAATATAATTTTCCAATTCCTAATATAGAGTTAATTCTTCAACAAGTTGCAGAGTCTCAAATGATGTCATTTCTTGATGGTTTTTCAGGTTATGATCATGTACGTGTCAAGAGAGTTGAAAAGTATAAAATCACTTTCACCACCTGTCAGGGCACCTTTTCTTTCAAGTATATTCCTTTTAGCCTAAGCAATACATGTGTCACTTTTCAAGGAGCCATGCAGATAGATTTTAATGTTGTTATCGATAAAATCATTTAAATTTATATTGATGATCTAATCTTATATTATAGAATTTTAGAAAAGGGATGAAAAGTTAAATTTTGAGTGTTTATGTAGACATTTTAGTTTAGTTTTATTCCTCTTTTGTTATTTGGTTTGTTTTTTTGGTTTTCCTTTATTTTTTCTTGAATTTTCTTTTTTTTTAAGAATGCTTTAAGTATATGGATAAGTCAAGTAACACTATAATTCATTATTCATACAATTGTTTTTGCTAATTTGACCCTAGTGTATAAAGACACAAACAAAAAAGATAAATAAATTTACCTTTCTTATGTTCACAATGTTATTTGCTGAGTAATTGTCAAACTAACTAAGTTGCATTTTTTCAACTTGATTGATACAATTCTTCCCTATTTTCTTCTTTCCCTTGCTCCCCTTCCATGAGTGTTTTATTTTGGAATACATTTTGATTTGAAATTTTGCTTGAAGTAACACATCTAAAAACAAGTACAATCAAAAAGTATAAAAGACCAAATATTCATAATAATGAAACCAAATATCCCCAGTTCTTCTCTGCTAAAAGTATACTACCCTGTGGAGTTTCCATGTGTTGATCCAAAAGTTTTCCCAATCTTACGAAATCCTACAAAAAGTTGCGAGAATAATTTCCTCATCTTATTCTCACTTCGTCAAGGTATGACAAGGGTCCCCACTAGTAAAGTTATCTATTTTAAAAGAGTATTATGTCTATCATTTGAAAAATGTATGGCATCATGCATAACATTATTTTGCTCGATACACAAAGGTTGCAATATGTTATATGCCAAAACCATATGCAAAAGTCGTGTCTATATTGAGCTTCTCGCAAAAGTCGTGTCTATATTGAGCTTCTCAATTGATAACATGGTTTGATGATATGCTCCTCAAACGTATGGTATTGTGAACAAAACTATTTTTTTTTACATCAAAATATTGGCATAAAGTCATCACAATGAAACATGATACTCGGGTGCGATATGCGCCAAAATCATCAAAAGGTCTAAGTGAACATTCACTATATCATCCTTCAACATATGATAAATGGTTGAACATGGTTATTGTTATAAAGTGTTTTGATATAACATAATTATCATTGAAGGTGCTCCATGTTATATTATATGAGATTCTTGGCATATAAACCAACAATGTGGCATGAGTTTTGAATTGGTTACATTGCATATTGGAGACATTTGAAGGTTGGCACATACCCATCCTTTGACATTCATTGATATACAACTCATAACTATGTGCATTTATGGTGGTTGAAGTTTGTTGTAACTTTGAATGACGTGTCGATTAATGCATGAATCAAAGAAATGAAAAACAAGTATGATGTGTTCATTTGAGTGTTAGGGGTTAGAGCTTGGAGATTTCATAGTTAATTTGTCATTGTAAAACACTACTCACACTTAACAAGAGAGCTCAAACTACCCAATTTCATTGGAATAACAATTTTGAGAGTGTATTTAGGTTTGGTTTGTGTGAGTTGAGATCAAAAGCAATAGGCCTCTTCTCTGGAAATGATATGTGATATTCACAATTTTAAATTAAAATTTAGTTATGTAACACTGTAACGTCCTCGTTTGTTACGATTACAAGTGAAGCAACAATGATTTGTTTTTTTGTTTTTAGGGAAGAAAACGATGACGACAACAGTTTAACCATTCACTGAAGATAAACACAAGCACACAGTCCAAGAAACAAGAAACTTTGACTCCACTCACTGGCATAGGCAAAACTGGGTGAACATGCGTAGGAAAACAAGGAGGAACGAATACTCGCCCAACACAAACAAGACACACCTACAAGCTGAGAGACAATGTCCCCATCCCGACTCAACGACCTTGACAACCAATGACTAGAACCTCAAGGCGCGTGAACCAAAGGTATGGAAGCATAACAACCTAACTGCTAACAACAACTCACATTGGCCAACAACAACCACATGGAAGACACAAACCTCGACCAATTATCCTTCGCCTCTATACCTTAGGGCACGCAATGATCCCCTCATCGGGAATCATCTCGTCCCCAGGTGATAGACATGTCAATAACCTTGGTACAACACATCCTATCTGGACCAAGGACTCTAGATAAATCTGATGCGCTAGGGGCCAAGTACCGATAAGAAAACCATGCCCAACCCCAATCAACAGGTCGACTGGATGCTATTGGATGATAAAAAGGGAAGACACAAGCCCAAACACAACTTCGTCAATAAACTAACCCTGATATAAGGTCTAAATTGGTCAATATTTACCGTCTAAAGAAGCGTTAATTACAGATCTAAATTAACCAGTGCAAATACAACTAGTCAGTGATTTACAACCTATCTTAACATGAAATACAACTTTAAATTAGAGAGTCCAATTTGCCGAATTAAAAATAATTGTATATCGAATTAACTTAATCTCATATCCAAATTAGCAAGTCTAGGTGACTACTAGTCAATAATGTGTAAAGATAAATAAAGCTCAAGTGCAATCTAATTTGCAAGTCTAAATGTCAATTTATACAACAATCACAATTCAATCTATCATTAATAAAATCTAACTCAACAATTAACAATTGAATATCACATTAATGACAAGACAAGTTGTACATTACAAGCCATAAATGCCAAATAGTTCAATGAGATTTACTGCCATATGAATTCAATGAAATTTCATGCCCAATTCATCTAGAGAGATTAATTTCTATATGCCTCATCAAATTTAATGTCATTCAGAGCCATTCAATGCACTTAAAGTTATTGTTAGACTATATCCTACAACCATAATTATCATTTCTAGTTATATTAGGGGAAAAGTTGTCCAGAACCAAAATGACAATTATTATTGTTGTTAGGAAAAATAAAAGAAAACTCAGGGGTAAGGATGCTGAAGAAAAACGTTAGCGGTCTAAAATTGTTGTCATTTCCAGGTTAAAAAGGCACAATCAACATTTAAAGCAAACTCATGGCCATTCGACAACAAAACAAAATCCACAATTAAGCAAACACGTGGTCATTCCAGCAGTAAAACAAAGTCAACATTTAAAGGCAAATTGTGTCCATTCAACAACAAAACGCAGTCAACATTTTAAGGGAAAATCCTGGTCATTCCAGTAGCAAAATGCATTCAACATTTAATGGAAAATTCGTGTCCATTCAACAACAAAACAAAGTCAACATTTTAATGGAAAATTTGTGTCCACTCAATAGAAAAATGCAGTCAACATGTTAATGGAAAATTCATGTCCATTCAACAACAAAACACAGTCAACATTTTAAGGGCAAATTGTGGTCATTCCAACAACAAAATGTAGTCAACGTTTAATGAAAAATCATGGACCTTAAAGAAACAACACAGTCATATTTAAATAAGCAAAATCGTTGTACAGAGACACACCAGAAGGGATTACCTTGCTGTCATAATTAAATAAGAAAAAACGTTGTACAAGGACACACCAAAAGGAAATTACATTGCTATCATAGTTTAAATAAGCAAATCGCTATACAAAAACACACTAGAAGGAAATCACATTGCTGTCACCATTTAAATAAGAAAATCGTTGTACTTAAAACACACCAGAAGGAAATCACATTGTTGTCACCATTTAAATAAGAAAATCGTTGTACCTAAAACACACTAGAAGGAAATCACATTGTTGTCACC